>JAEANM010019947.1:0-12230 GCA_017656035.1 Myanophis thanlyinensis
AGAAAACAAGAGAAATCCTCGGCCCGCCCCTGCAAGGGATCTTCCCGGTCCCTCTGTTCAAGGAGGGAGCGGGTCACTCTAAACAGGGCAGCCGGGCAGTTTTCCACAGACGCAATAAGGGCGGAGAGATAAGAATATCTCTCCATCCTTATCGCCACTAAATACGTCCTAATATGGGATCGCAAAAGTGTTTGGTCAGACTCAGAGTGGGTAGTCCTCCAACGTCTCTCTAGGCCTCTTTTTTGGCGCTTCATTTCCCTAAGCTCCTCGGAGAACCAGGGAGCCAATTACTACGTATGACTCAGAAGCTTACAATTTAAAAATTTATATATATATACTATTAGTTTTGCCATTGCTACATATTCACTGCATCTAATTTCCCACTCAGATACTGATGGAATTGTATCTTCTAGCAAAATTTATTCTTGCTTCTGTAAGCATAGATCTCACTGATGTTTCTTATTTTTTCTGAGATTATGACATTTCTATTGCCATTTCATGAATAGGAAGAGCTGTGACTTTATTTCAAATTTAAGTCTCAAAATTTTCTACAGCATACAATGTATATATTTCTAGTATTTTGGATTGGTTATTCCATGTCTACCACATATGACAATTTTGTTATATTTCAGACATTTTGTTTGAACTATAGTTTGTTTGTCCTATAGAAGAGATTCTTGATGTGAAATCCCCCAATAATGCTCAACTACTTAAAAAGGCTGATATTCCCCGGTATAATGTCAATTTTATACACAGTTTCATTACTGCAAGAAGTCTTCATATTGCCCATCTGCAAACTTCTTCATTCCTGATAAAGCCAATTTGAAGTTTTGATGATTCCACATATAGAAACAAACTAAATTGGTAGTTAAATTGTATTTCCTCACCACTCACCAAATAACACCTTCTATTGCCATTTCATGAATATACAGTGCCATTCTTACATCCTAAAGAACTAATGTTAAAAATCAAATTTCTATCTACTATGGCAGAAAATATTTAATTTTAGATTTGCAAGTAACTTATCTCAAAGGAATGAATTGCCAGGTATCATTTCCAGAAGAAGTAGCAGTTCTGTCCACTAATGTTTTCAGTTCCACCTCTTATAATTTGCTATCTTAGATCCCTTCTTATTTTGTAGAATAAGCTTGGCCTTTTATTTTTATTACATGTAGATAAAAAATTCACACAGCTATGACAAAGTTATATTTATTTTACCCTCTAAACTATTGCTACCTGATATATTATTGGGAAAAATGTATGTACAAAAAGTTAATATAAATCTGTGCGTGTAACCCTGTTTCCCACACAGCTTGATGTTATTGAATTGAGGCATCCATTTTCACATACTTGTTTTATTCCAGAGGGGAGGAAAAATATAAATGAAAGCAATGAAGATGAAACATCTGTAAGTTTATAACTTGATTACACCACTAATTTTATACAGTAGCTGTGTCACAAGCAGATGTTGCCTATGTATTTCAACATGCATTGATATACCAATCCATACTGATGTTGAAGGGTGGCCAAGTGGGGGAACCAAGACTACATATTACAAAAACTTCTTCCCTTTGTTGCACACTGTCTCTATTTCTGTTAGATGACAGTTTGTTCTTTGTCTAGTAGATCTGGTCTAGAAACTAAGTTGATTCACCAAATGAACTCAGCATGGATAGCTTTTCACAAAGCAAATTGCAGCTGAGCTACTCAAGCCTATCCCAAGGGGAAAACAAAAGAGTGGCACTGCAATGAGATGAAGGCTATGTGGGCTACTCTAGAAAAGGAGGATGGAAAAAAGACCACAAAGGAGATAGGAAATAGGACTTAGAATATGACTGATTGCACTTACTCTTTGTCTATTGAGATAAATGGAGGTAGTGAGAGCAGATTGATTTTCCATGGTGGATTAAAAACAAGACAAGGGGGCTCTTCTAGATCATGTTACATTTTTACTACATGAACAAAAGAAGAAGTGTCATCATGAACAACAGGCTGGAGATTCCAAAGACTAGTATAAATAATACAATTCAATCCTTTATTGTCAATGCACAACATGTGTGCAGTGAAATTGAATGCCTCTTTTAAAATATTACTGTTAAAAATTGGTCAAAACTAGTCATGCTGCCTAGGAAAATAAATATGTAAGTTATCTGTTGTAACATGAGAATCAAAAAGATTAGATATGAAAGCAGAGATGCTACATGTCCAATATTTATTATATCCTTAGTAAAAGATTAGGAGATATCATAAAAGCAGTAAATATCAGACTGTTGTCCTGATTCCATTAGGCCCAACAGATCTTGGAATCGGTGTTTGTAAGAATTCCATAGCCAGGATATTGAGCATTAGGATGGTTCTTTTTTCCATCAGAATTTTTGGTTGCCAAATTGAAATCAAGCAATCTTTTTCTGTCAGTAATGCTCTGAATCACAAAAATGATGAACAGCCAAATCAGAAGCTATGAAACCAGAACTGACCAGTAAAGTATAGTCCTCAAATATGAGAAACTAATAGCTAGTAACTAGAGCACTAGTGGCAGGGTAGAAACTGGTTGTTGTTTTTTTCAAACAGTAATTGTTTCTTATTCCTGTTGGCAAAAGCAACCAGTCTGCTACTAGTACGATTTATCATATTGTACTAGTGTCACAACAGTATATATACATAACATTTTAATTTGTAAGCTGCCCAGAGTCACCTTATGGTAATAAGAGAAAATAGATAAACAGATGAAAGTAAATTTCTAATCAAACTCATCCCCTCATCATTTCTGACTTCTGTCTTATCCCTAGTTAAGAATCATTTTCCCCTTAACTCTGCATGCCTGTAAATTTTAAGTTTTTAATCAAACTTCTTTCCAACAACTTATGCTCTTCATTCCTAACATTTTCTGCTGATAAATTCTGTTATATCTCTCATTTTATTGGTTTTTGTTTTTCATCTTTCTACTCCAAGATTGGGCATTGAGTGGGCAATGCATACATTTTAAAAAATCAAAATACAGGTAATGTTTTCTGCAAGATTTCAGAATGGAAAATAGCTTTTTAAAAACATGAAAGTGCATCTAAGCATATCTTTGCATAAATACACCATCCTTCCATCCTTAAGAAGAACTAACATTAAAAAGCAATTTTCTTTCCACTAAAGCAGAAAATGTTGTCTAACTTTAGATTTGCAAGTCAGATCAATTGAATTAATTGCTGTATATCATTTCCAGAGGGTGCTCTCAGTAATGATTCTGTTAACCAGATGAAGTCATTGAATAAAGGTATTCATTGATCGGTCTTCAAAAATCTCAACACTTTTCATGTTCATGGGACAGAAATTGTTTATTTTCCTTTGAACCTGTGAGCAATTTAGGGAGGCAAAAGTCAAAACTTATTGGTATTGATGTGGTACTGCTACTTACTTTTAAAAAAGAAGAAAAGTAAAAAGTATACTCAGAGAAAATTCACCATTTGTTATTTTTTTCCTAAACAGTGTGACTAAGATGAGTAAGCATGTTTAGAGAATTTAAGGAAGGTAACTAGAGTTTTCTGTGCTTTGAAAATATTTGCATATTCCTTACTCCGATTTTTCCCCAAAAGTATAAACCTATTTCACCAGTTCCCAACAGACAAGAAACTAACCAGATCAGACAAAAGCTAGATGTACTAACAATTCTATGGCATAATGTGGTTTATTTTTGTTGTTGTGGCTTAGTACAACATATGACCTTATGGAAGTCCATGTCCAGATGTGCATCCTAAAAGAGATCCTCAAAACATTCAGTTTAGATTTGAAGTCCTTGGCTCTAAAAGTCTGCAATCAGAAATCATTGTTTTCAATAGGTAATAATAGGCTTTTCAATAAGTGATCATTGTGTAGAAATAAAATAATCTGCTATAGATATAAAAGCAGTTTAAAAAAACTTTCTGTGATACAGAAACATCCCATTTTGCTGTTGTTATTCTGTAATCTAGCCAAAACCTTCCTCTATACACATAAGGAATAATTAAAAGGTAAAAGCAATATTGGCAAATAGATTACATTATAAATATGGAGTAAGCTTTAAACAGAAGAAAATTAAATATCCCTGGACTAGAAAAAATAATGTGATTGTCTGGATCTTTAATAACCTGAGTAGAGTAAATACAGTTAAGCAAGGCTTATTGTATTTACTACATGGAATATTAGTCTTCTGGTAAATAACTACTTAATCCCAAACAATGCATTTATGTAGTAAAAGTTATCTCTGCTGTATTGATGCCTGGCCAGCTAGCAAACAGATAAAACAGATCTTAGACTTAGAATTTGTAAAGTTGGATTGGAGAAAGATAACACAGAGCCAAATTTGAACTAAAATGTTGCTCCCTATTTTAGCACTGAACATAAAGCTGTCCAAATCTGAAAGAAAATGCTACCATCTGTACCAGTGGTTTTCAGCATGTGATCTGCAGATCTCTGGGGGGTGGGGATGTCATAACAGGAGCTCTACGAAGGTTTGAAGAAATGTTATACTTTATCTTAAGTTTGTTGGTGGCCACAAAAGGTATTTAAAGGAGGTCCATGGTGAAGAAAAGGATGACAATCACTGGTCTATATAATATGCTGCACCATTAATTAAGTTTGAATATTCATCACTTCTTACTTTGCTATTTTTATTTTATTATACATGACTATTTATTTTTAGATCCTATTTTATTCATTGTTTTTTCTGCTTTATATAAAGAAATGTATGTAACAATTCTACTATTCGACATTTTACCATATCTGGCTTTATGGCTGTAATTGATTGATTTTATTTTATATGAAATGATCCAATTTTGAGGACATTATGTGAAGACCCAATTCTCTGGAAAAGGCTCTAATGCTAAGTAAGATGGAAAGAAAGAGAAGAGGATGGTCAGTAGTAAAATGAATGGACTCATTTACAATGGTAATGGTTGCACCATTGGGAGACTTGAAAAAGCAGTTTAGGGATAGATTTTCATTGAAAAGTTCTATCTGGTCACTAGAAGTCAAAAATGACTTAGTGGCATATAATCACTCATCAATCAATCAGTCAATATAAGCTTGTGGATACAAAAAATACAAGGCTAAATTAAAATAGTTTTCTTTAAAGCCCTGCAGAACATGCCCATTAACATCGAGATTTGTATTTTTGTAAATCAAGTCATAGAATATCTAAACAAAGATCTAAAAAGTAAGCAATAACAAGATCTGTAAGCAAGTGTGTTCAAAGCAAGCAAGAATTAATTTCCTTCTGTCTCCCTGCCCCTACCTTAGGATCCCTAAGTAAGAAAGATCTTTCTCTATGTATAGTCAAAAAGAGCCACTAGCCCATGCAACAATTTTTGTATTGTTTCCAAATCTCTGACAACTACTGTCAGCTCTTGCTGCCTATGGCAATTGTTGTGATGTCTTTGACAGTCCTGTCATGTACTGACTTGTCTGCTATGATAGAAGTTATATGGCCGCCCACAGCTTCCCACTGAGTTTCCCCAGCTGTTCCAAGTGCTGCAAAGTGTATTTCATTGTTTTATTTACTTTTGTAGATTTTTGCTGGATTGATTTTAAAAGCCTTGGGCATTTCTTCAATTATTATGATTTACAGGCTCATCAATTTCACAGTGGAGGTAGTGTGTTGGGTGGGATAGCATATTGTAGACCAATGTTGATTTTTAAAAGGAGCATTCCCTGGTGGAAAATATTTGAAGTTGACATTTATTATTACTGAAAAACCGCACACTTCTATAAACAGAGAATTGCACAATGGAACAAAAGTCCCAACTATGTACACACTTGGTTTGTAAGGAATAACATCCAAGTAGTTCTAGAGATTACCACTTGGTTTTTTCTTGCATATGCATAGAAGAGGAAGTCAGTTATACTATTCAGGAACTGCTTTCAGGATCCTAATTTTTTCTATTCTGTGTTTGAAAAAAAAATCTCAAAAAAACAATGGAGAAACTCCTGAACAATAAGGATAACATTTTGTGACAATTGTTATTCTTTTAATACTGCATCTAACATGCTCAGATCACAAACATGTTCCTTTTCTTTGTTTTAGGTTAGACTTAGTTTTCATAAGCAAAAGAGAGAGGAAGATACCTTTTTCTAAAGTCCACTTTTTTCCTGTAACCCATACCAATATACTCGGATTATCTACCAGCCTTATTGGATTGGAGAAGGTGTAGGATACTTTTGGGGGAATGGAAATTATCTTCATACTTCCACACATCCCTGAAAGCCTAGGGTTATCACAACTGGACTGCAAAATCCAAATGACCATGGAATGCCAGGATATTTTAGCCATGGCTCAGTGGCTAAGATGCTGAGCTTGTCAACAGAAAGGTCGGCAATTTGGTGGTTCAGATCCCTAGTGCCGCGTAACTGAGTGACCTCCCGTTACTTGCCCCACCTTCTTCCAACCTAGCAGTTCAAAAGCATGTAAAATGCAAGTAGAAAAATAGGAACCACCTTGGTGGGAAGGTAACAGCACTCCGTGCACCTTTGGCATTTAATCATGCTGGCCACATGACCACGGAATTGTTATCAGACAATGCTGGCTCTTTGGCTTAGAAATGGAGATGAGCACCATCCCCTAGAATTGGGAACAACTGGCACATATGTGTGAGGGGAATCTTTACCTTTATATGTCTTTGCTGCCACCACCTGGTCATTCATATTTTTGCATCCTCAACATGGTAGCTATATACAGTAGAAGGCTATATCAGCCCACATTTCACTTCCCCAACTTGTATAGTTTTGGATTATTTTTCCTCCTTTTGGAATTTGAGTGTTTAATAAGTAGTTCTTATAGATATCAAAAAGTCAAATAGAAAAGAAATGAACCTAAAGGAAACAGCTACCTTTATTTTAATATGTGTCTTTATTTTTTAGTCATCTCAATTTGATTGTTGACATAGGTGTTGTTTGTTTACTGAACTTACAAAATCAATACATGTATGCTTTAAAACCTTTGTTTCTTCAGTTAAGCTAGACTGAAAACATTATTAAGAGCATAATATGGACGTCAACAGGCAGCTTCTTGTTAAATTAAAACCAAACTCAAAATCACACAACCTTGAAATGTTGACAAATTGTTGAGCTGAAACAGTTGGCACAATGGCTATGAAAGAAAGTGGCCTGAAACTGAACTAGCAATGTGGTCTGGTGCATGTCTACTCAAAAGTAAATCCCATTAAGTTCAATCAAACTTACTCTTAGGTAAATTGGGCAAGCTTTAAGGAAGACTGCAAAAGCAACTTTTCCAACTTTGGGGTAATTTCTTTCTTTCTCTTTTGGGAAGGGATTTGCATCAGAGGACAAATATAAAGTGAATGTTTAATTCTTCCTCTACCAGTCATTATTCAACTGCATCCTCCAGACATAATTTCTCTATCTATGTTTTCATTTACAGTGGGGCTCTTCTAACCTTGGCAACTTCAAGACCTGTGGACTTCAGCTTACAGAATTCCCTAGCCAGCCATACTGGTTGGAGAATTCTGGTAGCTGAAGTTCCCAGTTCTTAAAATTGCCAGGTTTAGACACGCTGATCTACAGGATTCCATATCCATACATCTAGGATTTTGGAAGCGCTCTAATAAATTGGGAAAGACTTAGGGCATAGCCACATGTTCTGCTGAGCCCATCAACCATATCTTCTGAAGTGTAGGATTACATGATTTCTCCCACTTCTGGCCCATTGCAAAAGCCATCCCCATGGTTTGTTTCCAGTGTTGATATAAAGTGGAATTTTCTGCACAAATCACTTTAACCCTTGAGAATCCATTGTTCCAATACTCTGTTCCAATTTAGTTAACAGCTATAACTGTGGTTAACTTCATGGCTTGCCATACTCTTTTCCCTCAGCTGGAGCTGTACTGCCATTCCTTCCTGGCTGTTCAGTGTTCAGATCTTTAATATCCCAGCCTTTCTCAACATTTCTGCTAAAGTCTGAAGAGTTTCTTCACAGGCTGTGTAAAGCTTCCTCTCATGCTTCTTGCCACTGAATGAAATATCCCTCTATGTTTCTATGAATTTTAGCAACATTATTTCAAGCTCCTAAAGAAAGATGTGCTAGTGATGATGTGAAAAGAGGGGATACTCCAGCAAGTATGATTTCTGTAAAGGAAACATGGATTTTACTCAGAATGTAAGTTCTGAGCAACACTGATACAATGTTTAACTAGATATCTGAAAGAAATAAAAAGGGAAATGAACTGGCAGAATGCAGGAGACCATCCATGAGAGAAAACAAACATGGGGAAGATTATTGAGGCAGGTCCAATCTCTAAAAGAAAAAAAAAATCAAGCACAGTGAGAACTGGCCACACCACAGCCACCCAATAATGTTTGATTTCCCTGAGCAGATGGGAAGGTTAAAAAGTTGGATAACAACTATCAGATCCTGTGTTGGTCCTAGTCTGGACTGAGCACTAGCCTAATTGTGTTGCCAACCCAGAGCAGCCCAGATGGACTTTCTGATCTTGGCTTACAAAAAAAAAAGCTGGAAACAGGCAGCACGGGACAGAAGCAGCTTAAGCTGCCAAGTAGAAATGCTCAGAGTTTGGCAAAGTACTGTAACTTAAACATTTCCTCATGTATTTATAACATTGTCTCAGAAGAGTCTTATAAGAACATAATATTGTTCAAAGACTTCAAGAGTTACACTAAGCCATTTGAAACCCCATTAAAAGAAAAGATAAACACATATGACTGTAAAAGGAAGTCTTCAGCTTAAGCCTGGCCCTGCTGATCAATTTTGCATATCAAATGTGTGTACAAACTTGTTCATGTCTGGACATGGAAAACTTTGAAGCCATTTTTAATTTGAAAGGCAGATATTTTCTGCTATCTCAAAGCATTCTCTAAAATGTGAATAGCAAAAATATTTGCTCAGTTCCTATCCCAATGTGCTAGTGACATCAGAAGACAAATATATAAGAAGCAAATGGATTTGGTAGGGCCACAAGGATAATGGACAGATGCAGAAACCCTGAAACCATTATAAAAATTGTATGCAGATGTCAATCATCCCTCACACACAAAATAACCCAGTTCTAATCTGCTAGATTTCAGGGGTCAGGAACCTTGGCTCTTTCATGACTCACTGACTTCAACTCTCAGAATTCCTGAGCCAGCCATGCTGGCTCAGGAATTCTGGGAGTTGAAGTCTGTGAGTCATGAAAGAGCCAAGGTTCCCAACCCCTGTGCTAGAGGACATAGGGGCCCTTGGGATATATAAGACTCACTGCATCCATCTATCAGCTGTTGACAGTTGTTGGATTTCTGTTCTATTATGTACCAGTAATATAACCAGCTTCTCAAAGAGGTGTGTCCTTGGATCTCTGTTTGATAGTCTTCAAGTCTGAATAGTAGTCTGGCTCACTCTGATGGCTAATTTTCCTTGGAACATGCTATCTATTAAAGTTTCCACAGCAGATGGGATGGGAATGTCCCAACTGCATCTGAACATCATTATTTATATTATTTAATTGTTAAATGTTGTATCTTAACATGCTTCAAGAAATCATCCCAATGCATCCTATCTATGCAGAAAAGCAGGACATGCAAGAATGAATAGCATATGGGTAAATAAGGACAACCTATGGCCTGAGGACAGTATGTCTTTCTTACGTGTTTTTTTTTAAACTATCAAAGCTGTATTTGTACAGAATTGCCAAAAATTAGGGAGCAAGTTATATGATCTCATCTGAGTTAAGAACATATAAAAATTATAATAGGTCATCACCAATGGTTTCTCATCAAATTGAAATAAGGTATTGTGGGATGTCAAGGCTTTAAAGATTTAAAGGTGCCAAAGATTGAGTCCAAGTATTTTTATTCCTTAATATTTCATAATATTTTGCAATAAAGACTTGGATGAAGAGGTGGGGGGTGTATTTGTTTTCCAAATCTGTAGATATAACATTGGGTTTGATAGTTAACACTCTAGAAGACCCCAAAATACAATTTAAAATTATCTTGACTGGTTAGTACTTTAGATTGAAAACAGCAGAATGAAATTTAATAGACTGAAATGTAGTTTACTTAGAAAACAAAACTCAGACATTTAGGAAGGCAGAATCTAGTTGAAAAAAAGGTTCCTAAAAGAACAGCTTGATGATGGGATTGTATTGGCTTATTGTATTAGAACAGTATTTCTCAACCTTGACAACTTTAAGATGAGTGGACTTCAAATCCCAGGATTCCCCAGCCAGCATTTTCTGGGGAATGCTGTATTAGAAGAATGCAAATAGAATCAAAACAGTAATCAGTTGCAGATTACTTATGCTGGTCTCTATTGGGTGGGGGTACTCAGTGGCCTCTGAAACCATGATTCTATAATTCTAAGTCCTAAAGTAGAGTCAATACATTTTTAAAAGGAAAAGGAAAACCTACAACTCTCCATAATAGTCCCATCCATTTACTTGCATTGTGCCCAATCCTTAAATCTGCTAAAAAATGTTCCTTGTAGTTTTGGCTGCCCAAAACCTGCCCATTTGGGGGAGACAAAGTTTTGTGTTCCCTTAGAAGCTTCCCGGTTGAATGGAGAGTAGAATCGAACAGTATGTGAATTTGGCACTGTAGCTTGGCTCTGAAGCCAATTTCATCTTGCAGATTTGTCTTTTAATTAAAAAGAAATCAACATTACTCTTTCATTTACCATTGACTTGCTGGTGAAGCATTTTCTTAAGCATCAAAGCATCAATACTCTGGCCAAATTCACATTAATTATTTTCACCTAGTTAGTCTCTTTAATTGTTGTTGATTTTTCAGCATGGCCAATATGATATTAATTAATGTTTAATGAAATGTTCATTTTTACATTATCATTTGGGATTCGTCTCCCATAATTACTCTAGAGTTCCCAGAACAGCATATATTTTCATATCTTTTAGTAAACAGTTAGGTTTGCATCACTTCTTTCTGTATATCTTTTTATATCTATATATCTTTCAAACTAATGTATAAATAAATTTGTGCTGTTGGGAAGGAGAGCTCTGTAAAAAGTAGACAAAAGTTGCTTTGGTTTCCATTTTTAACAACAACTGAAAGGAAGAACTGCAAATATTTGGAAATACTGAGCAACTCTTCATATGGAGAATGCACCAAGCTCACTTTTCCCTCAGTAATTATACTAACCAATTATTTATTTGATGAGATACGTTTCTGTACTATAATGAGTATCATACTCATGACTCATGATATTCATTATCATGAGAACCAAAAATAAAGGGACTGAAAAGTGTATCAATGTACATTTAAAAATAATTGCTAGTATTTAAGTAGAAAATAAAATTTACCTTATTACATGCTAAGATAGTGATCTTGTGATATCTCTTGCTCAGTCTGTTATCTATCCTAATCTTTATTTAGGTAGATTAAACTGTTTGTCTCCTTTTTTATTAGTATTCATTTTGTGGACACAGATAAAATAGACTTTCTAAATTTGAGCTACAATTCCCAGAATTCTTACTCTATATAAACTATAAAATCTGGAGATTTTCAGATTGGGGACGGCTGAAAGACAACATATCTTCAAATACAGATGTATTTTCTGCGCATTAAAACTCAAGGCAATCTTAATTTCATGTTTTTGTTTTTGTTTTTTTTACTTGAGAGTGTTGTGTTATCATTTTCTTCCTCTATATTTCTGTACATGAGCTATGAATATCCTACATTGTTTTAGCATCTTTAAAAAATATATCAATAAAGAAGAATATTTGTAGCTCAGGGTTGAAATGAGGGGTCTTTGGTATTCTCTGAACTTGATTGCCACAGTGTCATTTTGCTTGTATCTACTCTGGCATAAGCCTCATTGTGTTCAGTAAGAATTACTTTCAGATAACAGGTAGCTTTTCTTTCCTGCAAATATAGGTATCCAATAGAAACCATGATGACATCAAAATGAAATTGCATGCAGTCATTGCATAGTATTTACTATACGCTAAATAAATAAATTACATAGTACTAATATGAAACTACACAGTATTTGATATTTACAGGATTACATTATAATACATACAATATCACTTCCTCTCTTTCTCCTCTTATTTCTCCCAGGGTCATCCAAGCATTGAAGGAGTAATATCAAAAGATAATTGGCAGTGGAATGCTTTGGAAACAATTATATGTTCTGCCAATTTGGGTTGCAATTTTTTTTTATAATTAATTTTAATAACTTTTTAATCAGCATTTTTAAATATCAGCAAATTTAATTGTTTTATATCTGTTTTTAAAAT
>JAEANM010019948.1:0-12230 GCA_017656035.1 Myanophis thanlyinensis
CCACCCATTTCCTCCCTCTCACACCCCCACCCTTTTTCTTTATCCCTCTTCCAGCTGCAACCTTTAGGCAGATTTCGTGCGTGCATGCCAGTTCTTCTCCCTGTCTCTCCTCTGGGGAGACTCCCCCCCCCCCGCCCCTCCCGCTCCCCCTTCTGCCTCCTGCCCCACCTTGCCCTCTTCTTGCAGTTTTACGTCATAGAGTACGCGGCTTGCGACGCCATCTACAACGAAATCGTCACCCTGGAGCGATTGCGGCCCGTCAACCCCAGCAAAGTGGCCGCCAAGGGCAGCTTCTTCAAGTTCACCATTGCGGTCCCGGAAGACCTCAAGGAGGCGTGAGTGTCCCGGGGGGGGGGGGGGGATCGCGGCTCCCGTTGGTCAGGGAACGGCCCAATCTGGGCTTTTGACCCTTTGCAGCCCCCTCAGCTTGACCCCTATCATGGAAAGGAAAGTGGGGAAGAGGGAGGGTGCCCCCCTCCCCGGGGGGGCTTTGGCTGGTGGCTGGGGTCTCCTTCCCAGGCTGGGACAGGGGCGGCCAACCTTGGCCCCTTTTAAGACCCCTGGACTTCAACTCCCAGAATCCTCCAGGCAGCACTCGGGGGTGGATAGGGACAAGGACAGGCTGCCTGGCTTTTTGTAACTTCCTTAATATGATGGTGGGAATGCGGCAGCCGCAGGACAAGGTAGTTCCTTGGCTTACGACCGCAGTCGAGTCCAAAATTTCCGTTGTTTGGTGAAACATTCGTGTTCTGGCCTTTGTTAAGTGAATCACTGCAGTCGGTAACCCGGTCGGTCATTAACTGAATCCGGCTTCCCCGATGGCTTTGCTCATCCAAAGGTCGCAAAAGGGGATCACATTTCGCACGCACACACACGCACACACACCAGGAACACAGCGATCGTCATAAGTATGAACTGGTCGCCGAGTGTCTGGACTTCGATCCTGTGACCATGGGGAATGCTACAAAGGCCGTTACTGTGTTCCTTTTTTCAGACTTGGGACGGTCACTAAGCAAAGTGTTGTAAGCCGAGGACCTGCATGCTTTGACTTTAGCAAAGTGCAATAATAATAATAATAATAAATAAGCTGGCTGGGGAATTCTGGGAGTTGAAGTCCACAGGTCTTAAAGCTGCCGAGTTTGGAAACTCTGCTTGAGGAACCAGAGCCTCTGCCAGCCTCCCGGGAGATGATTGTCCGTCATGCAGGCCAGGTGCCTTTTTCTCTCAAGAGGCAACCGGACTTTCCTGGGGGGGTTTTTTTTTTTTGTTTCTTTTGAAGGCATTTCCCTTCTCCTCCAAGAAGCTTCTTCAGCTCTGACCGGGTGGTGGGGAAGGGGAGGGTTTATACTCCTTGCAGACCTAAATCCTCCCATTCCCCCACCACCCGTCCAGTCAGAGCGGAGGAAGCCTCTCAGATGAAGAAGCGAAACGCCTTCGAAGAAGAAAAGCCCGTTTTGCCTCCTGAAAAAAAAAAGACACAACACTTTTGTCTCTTCCCAAGTGGCTGATTTCCCCCCCCCCCCCCGAGGGTGCTGCTAAAATGCCTCTTCCGCCCCCTTTCCCCTCTCCTCCTCCCCAGCTGTACCAGTGAAAACGTGCACAAAGAGTTCAAGAAGGCGGTGGGGGCCGATTCCATCTTCCTGAGCCCCACCAGCAGCGAACTCATCATCCTGGTAAGGAGCCTCCCTCCCTTTTGGGGGTCTTTGTCGTGTGTGGGTGTGGGTGGGTGTGTGTGTGTCCTTTGTCCACCGGGCGTGCTGGGGGTATTGTCAGTCCAGCTAAAGGGCCTGGCGCGACGGTCTTCCCACAGGGAATGCCTGGACAGGCAGTCCTCCACTTATGACCACAGTGATCCCCAGAATTTCCACTCCTGTAAGTGAAACAATTGTTCAGTGAGTGACATCCAATTTTATGACATTTTTTCCTCCCGTGGCTGTTAAAAGTGAATTGCCACAGTCGTTAAGCGGATCGTGCAGTCATTAAGCGTGTTCAGCTTCCCCTGATGGATTTCTCTGGTCAGAAAGCAGCCGGGAAGGTCACAATTTATGACCCATGGGACACCCCCCACACACACACACACATGCACAAACTCCCCAGGGACAGCAGCTGTCATAAATACTGACCGGCCAAACGTGACCACAGAGATGCTGCAATGGTTGTAAATGTGAAAACCCGTCGGAAATACTTTTATGGGGGCCGTCGTAACTCAGAACAGTCAGTAAGCAAATGGTCGTAAGTCAACTGCCTCTGGCAGGGCTCTTGACTGCCCTCTGGTGGCCATGTCCAGGAAGGCTGTTAAGTGCAGAGGGGACTCTCTCCGGCCTTCCTGTAGTTTATAGGTGACGGTCTGGATCCCCCGTCTCTCTCCTTCCGCTTCATGAAGAATTTGGTCTTCTGCCCCAAGAACATCCCGGGCAGCTTCTGGCATCAGGATAGTAGAATAAGAGAGCTGGAAGGGACCTTGGAGGTCGTCTAGTCCAACCCCCTGCCCAAGCAGGGGACCTTATGCCATTCCAGACAAATAAATGGCTGTCCAGTCTCTTCTAAAAAGCCTTAGGAGGGAGGAAAGAAAGAAAGAAGGAAGGTTGGTTGGATGGTTGTCCGGTCTCTTCTTAAAAACCTTCCTTGATGGAGCCCCCACAACTTCTGGTGGCAAGCAGTTCCCCGGTTAATTGTCCTGACTGATAGGAAGTCTCTCCTTAATTCCAGGTTGCTTTTCTCCTTGAAGCACCTACCTACTTAGCGTCTCTGCTCAATATATTCAACGTAAACTGGATTCCCAAACCGCTCACTCTCTCTCTCTCTCAGCCAATGATCCCTTTACTTGGTTCCCCACGTCGCCTTTTCAGTCTGTGCCGAAGAGCCAAAATCACGGAGGGATCCTTGAGTGACACTTCTGGTTTTTTTAACCAGATCAGGGGATTTATTTTTTCTTTCTGCCTCTCTGGGTTGCCGAGAGTCGCTCTCCTCTTTGCAAACACAAACTTGGGGGGGGGGGGGGGGTCCGATTCCTCCTGGCTGCCGGTCCAGGAACACGGAGCTACAGCTGCTTTCTTTCTCCTCCCCCTTTTGAAACCCCCCCTCCCTCTTAGTCCACGAACGAGTCCACCGTCAAGAGGGCCTCTCTGCTGGGCGACATGCACCTGCGCAGCATCCGAACGAAGCTCATGCTGATGTCCCGCAACGAGGAGGCCAACAAACATTTGGAGGTCAGGAGGGGCTGGGGACCGAGGAGGGGAGGGTGGGATGGGCGAGGTGGTGGGGGGCAGGGCATCTGGAAGAGCCGCCCTGCGTTTCCCACCAGGTCCCCCCCTCCTTTCCTTCCTTCCTTCCAGACGAGCAAGCAGCTGGCCTCGGCCTTCCAGGAGGAGTTCACGGTGCGCGAGGACCTGATGGGCCTGGCCATCGGCACCCACGGCGCCAACATCCAGCAGGCCCGCAAAGTGGGCGGCGTCACCGCCATCGAGCTAGACGAGGAGACCTGCACCTTCCGCATCTACGGGGAGGTGAGGGGATGCCTGCGTGCGTGTGTGTGTGTCTGTGGGGGGGGGGGCAGTCGGGGATCTGGCCCCCTCCCCCACCGAGCAGCCCTGCCCCCCCCTTCTCTCTCTTGGCCACTTCAGAGCATTAGAACACAAGAAGCAACATCTGGCGCTGAAACACCGTAGCAGGTTTGCCCTTAAAAGGATTTCTCTCTTTTTTCAAGAGAAGCTATCATAATATAGGTGGTCCTCGACTTACGACCACAACCGAGCCCCAAACTTCTGTCGTTAAGTGAGCTTGGCTTTGCCAGGTTTGTTAAGTGAATCACTTGCAGTTGATAAAGTAGTAATTCCACTTGTTAACAAATCGGGCTTCCCCGTTGACGTTGCTGGTCAGAAGGCCGCAAACGGGAGGGTGGGGGGGGGGAAATCATGTGACCCCAGGACGCTGCGACCATCACAAATACGAGTCAGTTGCTTAGAATCTTAATTTTGATCATGAGGATGCTGCAACGGTCAGTGAAAAGTGTGAAAAACGGTCCCAAGTCACATTTCTCAGTGCCACCGTAACTTTGAACGGTCACTAAGCGAACTGTTGTAAGACGAGGAATCCCTGTAAGCATTTGCCCACCTGACAGCTCCAGAGAGAGTGTGATGACCACCCTCCCCCCGGGATGTGGCACGAAAGCAAACCCAGCCAGAGAACCAGTCCAACTTTATTGCTCCAATTGCACCCCCAAACTATCCCCACAGCTACTACAGGTCCTGGAGCAAAACTCTCACACGCAGCTTCAGAAGCCTCTGGCTGTCAGTAGTCCAGCGAGCCAGGTTAGCCCCACAGGACCCAGAGCCAGAAGTTCAACGAAGCACAGGAGGCTCCACAGATTCAACCTTTGTTCCTGACAAATCCCCTCCCATCAGCACCTCCTTACATCTCAGTCCCCAGGTGCCTTGTGAAAGGGGGCAGGTCACTCTCCTCTCTCCCAGCGCTCAATCTGCGTTGGTCACACCTTATCTCTTGTTTCCTTGTTCTCGGATCAGGAGGGGGTAGTCCTTGCTCTTCTCCTGAGCTCTGTCTCCCCTGCTCCTCCCTGTCTGCAGACCTTACTAATTGAGTAAGAGCCTTGCCCGGACTGACTCTGCCCTTCCGCAGTTCCTTCCCAGGCCAACAGAGCCGGCCCTCTTGATCTTTGTTGGCTCTTGTTCCAGCTCATCTTTCCCCACAGATTCTGATGGGGGGGGAGGCATGAGGAAGAGCAGCAGAGAGGATGGACTGCTCCTTGGTTGAAGGGGATGGAGGTGGGGGACTCCCTCGGCTGACCAACTCCAGCCTGTGCAGGACACATGCGTGGCTCTCTGCGTCATAAGACTGAGTCAGTGGTCTCCCTGTTTTTTGCTCTTAGACCCCTGAAGCCTGCAAGCAGGCCAGGAGCTTCCTGGAATTTTCAGAGGATTCGGTCCAGGTGCCCCGAAATCTGGTCGGTGAGTAAGGCCAGATGCCGCCTCCACGCTGTCCTGCCGGATTCATCTGCGGCAATATATTTCCTTGGTTCTTGGCTTGATTGGCAGCACCAGCTGGCCACTTGTACACAAGGCTCCACAGATCCAATGTTCGTTCTGGACAAATGCCACACCCACCGGCACCTCCTTATATCTCAGTCCCCAGGTGTACCTTGTGAAAGGGGGCAGGGCATTTTCTTCTTAGCTTCTTAATTGTGCTCTCCAGACCCTCTCATGCCAGCTGGGGAATACTGGGAGTCCACCAGCCTTAAAAGTGGCCAAGGTGGGAGACCCCTGGCCTAAGGGTTTGACCCCTGGGCTGTACGGAGTAGCTCACATCCCTACTAACTAAGTCACAGAGGTGCCGCCCTCTTGCCTCCTTCTGAGATGTTTCACCGCGCACCCAACCGGGGAGTCCCGTGCAGCCCCAAGTGACCAGGTGGGGTGGGGTATTTCTGGACACCGCTGCGTTCTGCCCTTCTCTTAACGGCCCTGCTCTCCCTCCCTCCACAGGAAAGGTCATCGGGAAGAACGGGAAGGTCATCCAGGAGATTGTGGACAAATCCGGCGTGGTCCGAGTGCGGGTGGAAGGAGACAATGACAAGAAGAACCCTCGGGAGGAGGTAACGTCGAGCCTGGTCGCCTGCTTCCCTGCCCCCCCCCCCCTCGAAACAGGGTCCTTCCTGATAGAATATTTCTGGCTCAGGGTGGAACCGGGGGGGGTCCTCGGGGCTCGTGGGCCTTTCAAGACCCAGCTGGGTGATGTCATCCTGATAGGAGCACTGATGTCGTTCCCTAGTTGGGCCATGAAACGTCCGCAAGGAAACCACCCAGCTCAGAGCAGCCCAAGGACCCCACAGACCTTTCCCCTCCTCCCTCCTAGCACTGATGATGTCACCTCCTTGGTCTGGAAGGAAACCACCCAGTTCAGACAGTCCCAAGGACCCCCGAGCCCCCTCCCCCTCTGGGCATCGCTTTCCTCCCTCCCTCCTGCCCTCCTGCGTTCGCTTCGCCTCCTCGGCGCTCTTTCCATGGCTTCCTCAAACGATGCTGCCTCACTTGGACCTGAAGGGTCGCCTTTGCTCCTCCTGCCCCCTCCCCCCAAGACCCCCCCTTGCCGCTATCTTCCCTCCTCTTCCTCCCTTCTCTCCACAGGGCATGGTCCCCTTCATCTTTGTGGGGACACGAGAGAACATCAGTAATGCCCAGGCCCTGCTGGAATACCACCTCTCCTACCTCCAGGTAAGGCTGCCTGGCCCAAAAGGGGGGGGGGGAGGGGGTCCTGGGAGAGCAGAATCCCCACCACCACCCATTTCTCTGGGGCTCCCCTGCCTGGTCTGAGCCCTGCAGGCCTCAACCCTCCTCTTCCTCCTTCGCGGCAGGAAGTGGAACAGCTACGCCTGGAGAGGCTGCAGATCGACGAGCAGCTGCGCCAGATCGGGCTGGGCTTCCGGCCCCTCTCCAGCCGCGGGGACAAAGAGCGGGGAGGCTACACCACGGACGATAGCACCTCCTCCCTGCACAGCACCAGGACTTACGGCGGCAGCTACGGCGGGCGTGGACGGGGGCGCCGGGGACCCAATTCTGGCTACGGTGAGCCTGGGCAACCTCGTGCCCCTCGTCTGTGGACCACCCCTCCCCCTCTGAACTCCAGGGGGGAGCCAGGACTACCCTCTTCCATTCCTTCTCTCTCTCTCTCCCCCCCCCCCCCAGCTACCAACTCGGACGCCTCTAACGCCTCGGAGACGGAGTCAGAGAAGAGAGAGGAGTACGAGTGCCCGGCCCCCAGCGATCGGGACCCTCGCCTGGAGGATGGCCGGCGGCGGCCAGGGGCAGGGCGAGGCCGGGGTCCCGCTTCAGCTCCTCGTGGGAGCAGCAGCAAGTACAGCACCTCCTCCATCAGCTCAGGTACGGGCCTGCCCCCTTGGGTGGCCTCGGGGTCGGAGGGAGAGGCCAGGAAGGGGAGTTTCGGGGGCCTCCGAGGAATCCACCACTGCCTGCCCCACAGCCGGAGGACGAGCCCGTCTGCCAACCCACCCTTCTTCCTCCCTGCAGTCTTGAGAGACCCCGACAGCAACCCCTACAGCCTGCTGGAGAACACCGAGGCTGAGCAGAATGTGGACACCGACGGCAGCGAGTCCCAGGCCCCGGGCAACCGACGGCGACGCTCACGGCGACGCCGCACCGACGACGACACCACTGTCATGGACGGAGCCCTAGAGTCGGACAACACCTCCGTCAACGAGAACGGCACTGGTGAGAGCAGAATCAGAGGAAAGCCGGAGGGGCCCCGCCCAGCCTCTTCCTGTGGCCCTTCCTCTTCTTCCCTCCGTTGGGTGGGAAAGGCCCCTCCCTCTCAATGTCCCCCCCCCTTTCTTTTTAACCAGAGGAGGAGTCGAAGCCCCAGAGACGCAACCGAAGCCGACGACGCCGTAACCGTGGCAACCGCGTGGACAGCTCCATCAGCCGGGACCGCCAGCCGGGTGAGAACCGGATGGGCATCACAAGCAATCCTCGACTTACAGCAGTTCATTTAGTGACCAAAGTCACAACGGCCCTGAAAAACATGACTTAGCGTCCGTTTTTCACCCTCACGACCGCAGTCCTGCGATCAAAGCTCAGACATTTGGTGGTTGGTTCGTAGTTACCACGGTTGGTGGTGTCCCTGGGTCGTGTGATCGATCCCCTTTCACGGCCTTCTTACATTTTCACTTAACAAGCTTCTTACCAACCTCACAACCGCAGCGATTCACTTAACGACTGTGGCAAGAAAGGCCAAGCTCAAATCGTCTCACTTAGCGATGGGAATTCGGGAGCGGGGGCGCCGTCACGGTTCTAAGTTGAGGACTAGTCCGTAGTTGCTCCCTGCTCCTGACGCCCGGCGCCCCTCCCCTCCTCTCCGCAGTGACCGTCGCAGACTACATCTCCCGTGCAGAGTCTCAGAGCCGCCAGGGACCCCCCCGGAAGGAGAGCCAGGAGAAGGTCCCTGAGGGCGGCAACCCCCCCAAGCAGAAGGTAGTATAGGGGCTTGGGGGGGTGGCTGTGGGGAGGGGAGGAGGGGGGGTGGCTGTGGGGAGGGGAGGAGGGGACAATGGCAGTGGGGGGTTGGGGGGTTGAAGGCAGAGGAGCCCCAAGGTCCCTCTCGCCCCCCCCCCCTTCCTCCTCTTCTTCCTCCTCCTCCAGGGAGCAGAGGCTGGCAGCAGCAGCAGCAGCAGCACCAAGATGCTCAACGGCCCTTCGGAGAACGGGGAGCACAGCGCCGCAGCTGGGGGCGAGGTGGAGGTGGCCCCCCTGGTCAACGGGGTGTCCTAAGGGCCCTGCCCGGTGCCCACCCAGCCCTCCTCCTCCTCCTCCTCCTCCTCCTCCTCCTTGAAACCCTCCCTACGTCCCACCTGCTTGCAGCAACACCATCTTCAAGAGAAACGGGACAAAACCACCACCACCACCACCCGTCTCGTTCAAAGAAACAACAACGGAACAACAAAAACACCGAAACCATTGTTTAAACCAGAACAAACCAACATCCACCCCCCCACCCCCACCCAGGTGTTGCCTCCCGTGCTTGCCAAAGATGGGGGGGGGGGGAACCTCCCTCTCTGTGCTGCGGCTCTTAAAACGCCTCCTGGTGAAAAGCTTCTGCCGTGGCGGGTGGGTGGGTGGGTGGGTGGGGGGCAATCCGGAGAGACACCCCCCCAGCCCACCCACCCCTCCTGGTTGGTTTCTGCCCTCTGGCGTGTGAAAGGGAGAGGGGGGGGGTCTCCGAGGCTACCTGAGGTGGTCATCCGTCTCTCTCCCCCCCACCCCCCCCACCCCCAAAAAATGCCTACTTCCCGAGAGGTGCTGACAGGGAGTGTGCGGTGAGTGGGGGGTGCCGGGGGGGGGGGTTGAAAATACCATGACTTTTCATGCATCTGGTTTTTTGGGAGTGGGGGGGGGGGCTTTAAAAAAAAGTTGTTTTTTTTTTTGTTTTGGTTTGAAACAAATATGAGAAAAAAAATAAAACTATTCAAAACTTGGGGAAGGAAAGGGGGGGAGCAACCTGTGCCTTCTGATAACGCAAACACACACACATAACACAAACACACAACGCACACACACACAAGCCGAGTGCTTTTGGGTTTTTTTTGTTTTTTTTTTGGGGTTGTGTGTGTGTTTTCCTCCTTGGAGTAGCTCCAACCGAGGGCCAGGAGGAGTAGCGGTCCCGTCCTCTGGGAGGGAGAGCCAGCCGCCCGCCCCGGTGGGCAAAAAGGGTCTGGGGGCCGCCTGGGTCAGGGCCTGGCTCCCCCCCACCCCCACCCCAGGGGTCCAAGCTGAGTAGGGGGAGGCAGCCCTGCCTGGCTAGGGAGGAAAAGGGGGGGTGGGAGCGGCCTGCAGCCTGGCCCCTCTTTTGGGGGGGGGCTTCCTCCCGGCTCCCCCCTTCTCCCACCCCCCACCCCATTTTCTTTCCCTTTTCTGGAAACACTGTGCAAGGGAAGAGCCGGCCCAGCTGGTTTGTGTGTTTGTGGGTGGGGGAAAAGGGAGGGGGATTTGATCTGTGACGGTTGAGACTATTTATTTTTCACTGTACAGTATTTAAAAAAGAGAATAAAAAAAAAACCCAACTCTTGAAAAAAAAATAGTGTTTCCTTAATCGTTTTTCTTCTTCTCTCCCCTTGTCCTGACTTGTCAGCCTTTCTGTCTGGTCCCAAAGAGGGTGAGGTTTGCCCTGGTGGGGAAGGGGCTTCCTTGGGTCCTTGAGCAGGGGAGGGGGGGCTCCAAAGAAAGGAGAGGGGGGGGGAAGGAATTTAAGTCTGCAGGAGAAACACTTGAGAAAAATCAGATTATTTTGGGGGTGGGGGGGAAGTGTTGATAAGGGCCACCTGAGAAGTTGAGACCCTTTTCAGAACAGAGTGGGGTGGGACCTTTGAGGTCATCCAGTCCAAGTTACAGCCAAAAGCATCACTTGAATTCTCTACAATGAGATACTAGGATGGGGGGTGGGCTCCCTTCAGTAGACCTGTGAAAACAGGCTGGACAGCCACCTTGGAAGAGCTGCTGGAACCGGGGAGGATGGGCTTTATGGCCTCAAGGGGCCCTGCCCCTCACCTGGGAGGAAATGGAACACCCTCACAATGGGGGTGGGTCGGTGAGTCAAAATAGGGTTAAGTTCCTTGTTCAAAAAGAAGATGGGGACGGCAACACATTCCGATGTGCCAGATTGAATCGGGGTTCGAATCCTGAGGAGGGGGGAGATTCGATGCTGTTGGATTAAGGAATCCGGTGTGCCCCCTCCCCTCCCCTCCCCAGGCTGGATTGGATTGGTTGGGCAAAGGGAATTGAAAAAAACAAGGATGTCTTCTTAAGTTTTTAGGCCTTGGCAGTTAATAGAGGAGGACAGTGTGGGGGTCTCTTGGGAGTGGGGGACCCTCCCTTGGAAGCCACTTTCTCTTGCAGCTCCTTCCTAGTCCTTAGCGTCAAAACTAGAACCCGGCGCCTGGCTAGAAATCCAAGAGGCATGGAGCTGCTTTTAAACACCACCGTATTTCCTCCCCCCACCCACCCCTCACCCTCCCCTCTCGCATGGAGCAGTGCCCCCCCTCTCCCCAGCTGCATCCTCTAGTCTACCACCTCCAGCTGGTTTCAAATTGCCCCCCCCACACACACACACACTGCAAAGGCACTCTGCACATGCTCTCTGGGCTGCTCGGATTTGAAAACAGCCAGTCTCCCAACCTCGAGCCCGGATGACCCGTCTTCTAAAGTCCTTGATCTGGTCAAGATTTTGATCCGGTTTTGCAATCCCTCATCTCGGTCTGTTTCTGCTGGGGGGTTTTTTTCTTTGTTTTTAAAGTAACCAAGTTACTTAACGGAGCTTCTGGCAGGAAAAAAACGAGTCCGGTTTATTATAATCCTGCACACAAAACCACGTTGCTTTTCCGGCCCTTCAGTTCAATTCATGAGGAATTTGGGTCTGCTTGCTTGTGCGTATGTGTGTCTGTCTCTCTCCGTGTGTGTAGATGGAGTTGTGGGCTGCACAAGGCTCCTTTTGGGGGGGGGGGGGAGTGTGAATGTTTTTAAGGACTGACTTTAAGGAGGATTATCAGGCAGAAATCAAACTGGGTTCTTGCAGCACAATCAATTGCAACAAAGACCAAGGCTAAATCTTAGGGCAGGGGGTCTTCAAAATTGGCAATTTTGTGACTTGTGGACTTCAACTCCCAGAATCCCTGAGCCAGCTTTTGCTGGCTGAGGAATTCTGGGAATTGAAGTCCACAAGTCACAAAATTGCCAAGTTTGAAGAGCCCTGTCTTAGAGTAATGCTATTACTGTTTGCATTTTCAGGGGAAGAACCAGAGGGGCTTCCAGTCCCCCCTTCCTCCTTTTCCTTTTCCGCATGCCTGCCAGTGATTTTAAAGTAGGGAGGGGGCTCTGCCCCTTTTGCCCGAATTGCAATTCAGTCCCTCCCTCCCGGGGACAAAAGAAATTCTTCTCTTTTGTCTTCTGCAATGGGCCGGAAAGGCCATTCATCTCCCCTCACCCCAGGGGGGTTGGGGAGGGCTTGGAAGCTGACCCCCCCTGCCCCTCCTTTGCTAAACTCCTCGCAGCCCCCACCCTGAGGCCAAAGCAGGGGTGTGTGTATTAGGGGGGGGGGAGATGTCCGTGCTGGGAGCACCAAAGCAGGATGAACCCACCAACCACCCATCCCTCAAAGGAACTTTTAGGGCCCCCGCTCTGGCCCCTTCAGAGAGACCCCCTCCCCGACACAAGGCCCCCTTCCTGCCTCACTGGGCCCTGGAAGGGCTCATCCCATGTAGAGCTCCTTCCTCCCCCCCCCAGGGGAAAAGGAGGGGGTGCCCATGTTGTGCCCTGGATTGCGCCTAAGTGGGGAAAATATGTTTAACATTCCTGGGCAGCCAGAAAAGGGGGGGTGACCCAGAGAAGCCCCCAAAACTGCCCACCTAAAGGCACAAAGAAGAGCAGCCCTGGATCTAATTTGGGGCGGGGGCTTCGGGAGGCTCCCACTCCTCGGCTGCTGGTGGGGCTGCTGATCCAGCGAAGTGGGTGGGAGGCAGAGGTTCACTCGGGGACTCTCCGGGCCCATCAAAGCAGCTTCTGCGCCCCCCCCACCCCCCAGCCCCAGGTGCTGCTGTTCTCACACCTCATATCTTCCCCATGGGCTCTACTACAACTCCCATCATCCTGCACGCAGCAACCCAGGGAGTCCAAAGTATAGCAGGGCAGAGACGTGAGGTGGGGGCGGCTTTAAAC
>JAEANM010019950.1:1577-12229 GCA_017656035.1 Myanophis thanlyinensis
CACACACACACACACACACAGAGTGTAAGATTGATAGTATCTTGGCGATGTTTTAGCGAGATCCCACTCACCATCTTCAGACTGGTGTTTTCGGCTTTGTGTTAGTGCGAGCAAAACGTGATCAAAGTTGCCGTCTCTCTATAAATACTGGTGTGGAGGGGTTGGTGTGCTGGGCTGGTTGGCTGTGTTGTTTCTTGATTGGTTGATGGAGTTGATGTTTACAGATTGGTTGGGTTTTTTGTAAGATCATGTGTGGCTGAGGTATTGGCTGTGTGTCTGTCAGCCCCGTGTTGTAACGGCCTGGATAATGGGCTGTGTAGTGACCTTGCAAGTTCTATTGTTGTGATATCCTGAGTCTTGTGTTGTGATCTCCTGGGTCATTTATTGTGTTGTGGTCTCTTGTCTATCAGCTTCCTGTTTTGTAATGGCTTGGGTAATGGGCTGTGTGATGACCTTATGGGTTCTATTGTTGTGGTATCCTGGGCAGAGGTGAAATTCAGCCGGTTCCCACCAATTCTATAGAACCGGTGGTAACAATTATAAGCAGTTAAGAGAACTGGTTATTAGAAGAAATCTTTTGTTTTTTCCCCTCACTTTACAGGGTTAATCCTGTAAATAAGGCAGTTGTTTCTAGCCTAATCTTTATTGCCTTGCTCACAGAAACTGCCTCTCTCCTTATTACATTGTAACTTTGGTGAAGTTGTAATGGTAATGATAATTCTGTGCTTGGTGATGTTTAATCCTATGGCCACACCCACAGAACAGGTACTTAAAAAATGAATTTCATCACTGATCCTGGGTCTTGTGCGTGATCTCCTGGGTCATCAGTTTTGTTGTAACTTCTTGAGTTCTTGTGGTGTGATTTCCTGAGTTTTGTGATGTGATGCTATCACAAAGCCACACAAGTGTTTTCAGGTAAAATCTAAATTTGTAAAGAATACCAATATTGCCATTTTATTGTTCTTGTTAGTGGTATCAGAAAATTATGGTTTCCAGCTTATATAAGTAATAAAGATTTCAGTGAAGTTTACGATAAAAGTCAGTAAAGGCAATAATTCAACTCTATTCTTAAACAGTTGTAAACATGCTGGAGTTTTTAAGAAAAGCTTGGAAAATCATTTTTCCAGGATGATGTAAGACCTCGTGCCTTGACATAGCAAGTGAAAAAATGGCTTTTAAAAGCCATTGTAAACTACATTCTTTGTAGTTTCTTTTACTCAGGTGTGATCTGTGTTTTATTCAGCAGTTTAATATTTATTATTTTGCCTGCCTATTTTTCTTTATTCACTTTACAATGCTTTATAACCCTCTCCAATTCCAAAGGATTTTGACTGGGATATAGCAAATTTCATAATACAATTTAATGTGACCGAACTATTCCGTTTAAGTAAAATAGTAATGCTGCAGCATAAGAACCAAAAAGTGAGATTCAAGTTATAAAATTAATTTCTGACAGAAGCAAAACTAAATATTGTCAAAAGCAAATTAAAAATTAAATGTTTGATCTGAAAAACAAATGAGCAGTTCTAAATCTATGTATGGTAGGCAATTCAAAGCAGTTCTTGGAAGACAATTCATTATAGTTTCCAAGTTTTAGTCTTAATGCATGTTTATTAATAGCTGGCACTTACAAGAACACACAGAGGTTTTTAAAGAGTAATTAAATAGATGAATTCCTGTCAATGTGGTGTGTACAGACATATATTTGCATTTACAATATACTCTGCAGAGTGGTGTTGTGATTTGGATGCGTGGTCCTATAGCTTGGTTATTATAGATAAAAAGCATGCTGTGTTGGATTAATGTACTATAGTGCAGGGGTCCCCAATCTCTGGTCCGTGGACAGAGACCAGGTTGCAGCATGCCAGAAACTGATCCAGGCCCCATCTGTGGGATGTAGGCAGCATGCAAAACCATGCCCCTCCAGTCCATGGAAAACCCTCTGGTCCCTGGTGCTCCAAAAGGTTGGGGAGTGCTGCTATAGTGAATAGCAGAAAGCTTCTTTAATTTGTGCATTGATTTTTTTTTTTCCTGCCTAATCTAACTAGCTCCCCCAACTGATTGCATCAAAAACTGCTGGTGTTCCTATCTGCTTTTCCTGCATCAGTCATATAGAGCGAGAGACTGGTCAACATATAGCATTTTGTAACAACCGCCTCCACACCAGAGCCCATCTATGTGTAGCTATGATAGGCCCTCAGACCTCATCTGGTATATACCTGCCCCCCTCTTTCTCCACATTTTACTGCGATGGTCTGTTGTTGCATTCATGCCTCATTGGGCTTCTTGATGTTGATGTTCAGGAAACATCTGGGCTGCTTGAAGCCATAGAAGGGAGCAGGAAAGCTTAACATTCTGTCATAGGCTGTATTAAGCAACTCTCCCTAATAAAAAAAAAATCCAAAACAAGCTGTGCTGAGATCAGGAGAGGATAAAGTTTCTATGTTCTTGGAATATATCCAAATTTTGGATAAATCTCAATCATTGATGTGTCATTTTCATTCACCCTCTTATCTATTATTTGAATGTTGCCAGATGGTCCAGTTAGTGCAAGGTGACCTTGTAAATGGTTACTATAGAAATGGCCATCATGATGCTAAGAAGAGATGCAGCTAGACATCATGACCATCAGACTGAGATCAGAAGAATGGGATATCTTACTTTAAATTTATGCAATCAAGGCCTGCACTCCCCTTTCCACTTAGGTCATGCTCTTCACTTTCCCTCCTCCCATCTTGGAATCAGGGAAATCTAAATCAAGATGACAACATTAAGATTCATCCTCACAAATTGTTACTAAACTAAATATTTCTGGTTTAGTTAAAGTTACAGAGGTCATTTCAAGAGGTCTATTTGAACACGGATGGGGATTAGACGGTACTTAGCTAACCTGTATTTGTACAGTAATTAGTTTAATCTAGCCTTCCTATACTCTGGAATCACTAAGTTGCAAAACCAAGAAATCTTTGATCTTTGAAATCTTTGAGAGTTGAATAGAAGAAGCTGGAATGAAGCACTACAAAATAAATTGTTGGTCAATGCTAATATAGGAAAGTTGCATCTGTTAATTAGCTTATTGGTTCAGTCCAGTATTATGGGTTGTGAACTGCAAACATATGTTTCTCAGTGAAGCTCTTTTACTTCTGGGAAAGCTGCAGCCTTCATCTAGCTCTCCTCCCTCATGTCTAGAATGGGTTTCCAATTCTCAGTTTCAACTTATACAGGTAGTCCTCAACTTACAGCCACAATTGAGCCCAAAATTTATGTTGTTAAGTGAGAAATTTGTTAAGTGAGTTTTGCCCCATTTTTATGACTTTTCTCACCCCATTTGTTAAGTGAATCACTGCAGTTCTTAAATTAGTATCACGGCTGTTAAGTGAATCTAGTTTCTCCATTGACGTTGCTTGTCAAAAGGTTGCAAAGGGGGATCACATGGCTCAGGGACGCTGCAACCGTCATAAATGTGAGCCAATTGTCAAGCATCTGAATGCGAATCACGTGACCGTGGGGAATGCTGCAATGGTCATAAGTGTGAAAAATGGTCATAAGTCACTTTTTTCAGGGCCGTTGTAATTTTGAATGGTCACTAAATGAACTGTTGTGAGTTGAGGACTACTTGTAGTACTGTATTAACTGTTACAAATTCAGCCAGCACTCCAGAACATAATTATGAAACACGGTCACACATACATTCATGTGGAGCGGGAGGAAAGAAGAGTATTGACTTTCATCATCAAGTCTTTGGCGTTCACATCTGTCACCCAGATTACCCTCAGCCTTAGAGAGAATGCGGCGTTCTAATAATACAGGACTTTGAGTGACCTCTTAGCAACCCTAGCTTCTTATCAGTTCTAGGATTGGTTGGGCTTTTCAGGATGCCCTGCAACAGGTGCTTGCAAGCAGGAGCCCTTGGAAGATCAGGGTGCACCAGCCAAGCCTAAAATAGGCCAGTGAGGAGGGAGCACATAAACACAGTGAATGAGGCAGTGCCAATGATGTAGCTTGCTTCTGTAGATACTGGTAAAGCTGTATTCTTCAATGTATGCCAAGCATGCTTGGTTCCAAAATTAAATCAAGAGGCATCCTGAGACACTAACCCGAGCACCCAGCTTGAAGAATATCTCAGCCCAGCTAAGTAGAGGTCTTGATGGTGACACGCCTTACTTAGTACCCTTCTCCTTGTCCAGACACAATATGAGACATGAAAGGGTTGAGCATTCTGTGATACAGTAGGTTCTCCATACAATATAGTCATAGAGCTCACGGTTCCCTTCCCTCATTCTTAATTCTAACTGATAATACAATGGCACCATGAACTTTCTTTGCACTGCAGACTATTGCCTTTATGCTACGTCTTGCAGCTAAGATTGTAGGTGCCTGTTGCTTCAATTGTTATATACTCACATTTTCTGTAATATAGTAGGAACTGTAGCAGAGCATACACTTTGCATGAAGGAGGATTGAAGTTTGTTCTCTGATGTCTTCTGTCTAAAACCTATGACCTAAAACCCTATGACTACCTTCTTTAGATGCTTGGGTTTCTTTGATTGGGACTCTTGCATCCCAGTGTCCAAGTACTTGTAAGAAGACAGTTCTAAGTTTTAAAGCCATCTATTACTGTTCAGTTTGAAAAATAGAAGAGTGCAAATATAAAGTGATGTGCATTGCTGCCAAAAATCCTGACCACTCATGTGAATTAATGGAATCAGAGCTGGCAACGAATAGAGATTGCTAAAATGGAACAGAGTTATGGTAAAAAGTTCAATGAAAATGTCAACAGTGTGCATCTGTTTATTTTTAAAGTCAACAACATGATTAGGATAATAAGGAAGGGTACTAAAAATGAGATGTCACTATTACTGTGTCCTTTTATAAATCGATGGTGTAGCCACATCTGGAATATTGAGGATAATTGAGATGATCAAGGACCTGGTGCAGCTTCTCTATGGGGAAAGATTGCAACATATGGGGTTATTTGGTCTAGAAAGAAAGTGAATAAAGAAGGACATGATTAATGTGTATAAAAGTATTATAGGATTAAGATGCCCAAATGATAAAACGGATAAGGAAAAGCTATTTTCCCCTTCTCAAAAGACTACAATCCAAGTTCATACAATGAAATTGAATCCTAGAAGAACCATGATAGACAAAAGGATTTTTTAAATACAAAATGTAATTCAACTTTGGTATTCAGTACCACAAGATGTGGTGTTGGCTACCAGCTTTGCTGGCTTTAAAAAAGAGTTGGACCAATTCATGGAAGTCAAAGGGATCTGTGGCAATTAGCCTTAATGGCAGTGAAAACCTCTATAGGCCATCTGCATGTAGTTTAGTGGGCTTCCTTCTGCAGTTGATTGGCCACTGTGAAAACAGACTGCCAGATTGGATGGGTTAGGGATCCAATCAGTAGGACATTGCTTATGTTCCTTGTAAGAACAATTGCAGAGAAAGCAGCGTTTCTCTTGGGAAGTCACTACAAAAAGTTGCCTATTTATTTACTGTATAGTGACTTCCCAATAAATGGAATAGGTACCAAGTCTGAGTCTCATTCATCGTCACTGTATAAAAATATTAAATTTCTCTTTCAATGGGATTCATTATTTCAACATTTATATCTAAACAAATACTTTTGCAGAAATATCTATGCTAATAATAGCCCTAGCCCCAGCTCTATTTGTAGATTTTGCTGGATCCTACCATCTTATCTTCTGATAATATTTCTTTTCGTTCATTTTGGATTAATTAAAATATACAATATGAACACCTCCAGAAAGCCAAATGAGGTTCATGTGTGTACATGCCCACTTTAAATCAGGAAAAGTATGTGTGAAATTAATATAAAAAGCTCCTTCTATCAGTTTGCTTTGTTCTAATGTGGCATTTTCTGGATTACTCTTCAATGAAAAACATAATAGTGGAAAATTCAGCCACAGTTATTCAAGATATTACATAGCTTGGCCCGTCTACATCAATTTGGTAGACTAGGTGGGAGATAAATTTTGCCTCCTGCAAGTGAACAGAGCTTTGATAAGCTTTCAAACACCGAGGGCTCTTACCCTACCATGTGGGGTGCAGGAAGACTTGCAGGAAAGGAAGCGGAAGGAAAAAACACAGAGAAACCAGCTGCAGAGCTATGTGTCTGGGTACAGAATGCTGATGGGCTCCCGGTAGGGCACGCAGGGGACTGGGCAGGCGGGGGCAGCATGGTGCTGGAGGAACTGAGCTGAAAGTAATGCCAAGTCCATGAGTAAGAGGCAAGCGCATTATCACCCCAGAAGCAGCAGGACTGGATGGGAAGAAAGCAGCAAGCAGGAGTAGCAGCAGTGTTCGCAACGCCCTAAGATATCAGGAATGAGCAGCCAAGGGAGACCTTGCCCCCAAGAACAGGTCAGTGGGCCACCTTTCCTATAACACCAGGTGGGGAAGGAGCTGTTTGCTGATGGGGATGACAGACCAACTAAGGCAGGCATGTGAGAATTGCAATGCACAGTGATGCTGCTGCTCCTGCAGCAAGTTGCTGAAGGGGGAAAGGGGAAAAGTTAATGCCGGAGACTCAATGAAAGCCGGTGGCTACACACTTTCAAAGCCTTTTTGTGCTGGCTCCCAGGGAGACAGCGGCATGAAGTGAGGAATTGCCAGGCTCAGTGTGGCTCCTGCATCTTTGCCAGATTGCTTGTCATGAGGGTGGTGGTACACAAAACGATTTGCGTGCTGAAGTACAAGACACACAGGCAGAGGAGGGTATCTTGGCAGATGAGCCACCTGCTTCAGGAAGCCAGCACGCTGCGATTAAGCACTGGGGGTGGGGGGGGTGGGGAATGTGCAAAATGAAGCAATAATTTTAGTTGGGGATTCACAGGTCTTCCCTTCTTGTGAGCCACCAAAAGGCTGGGTCCTCCCATTCCGGGAAGCTGCCACTCTTGTTTCCTTGGAGAGTCCCTGCCATCTCTCTGTAAGTTCTCCATGTGTAGTTTGGAAACAGGAAGTACTCGGCATTACAACCATTTACTCTGTTCTTAAACTTGTACGTGACATTACATTTGCTAGTGAAATGGGCAGAGAAGAGCTAAACCAAACAGGAATCCATTTCATTATAAAATGAAATAAACATTTATTATAGCAAACAAGTAAGTTTTTTTTTTAAATGTTTCTATACAAATCCCCTACAAGTCCACTAATTTCAAGACTGTTACATTTGGTCCAGATATTTCTCAGGTCAAATGTAAACCTTTTTCCCAAAGTAGTCCTCTTTTTAAGGTTTGCTGCTTTTACCCATTTGTCTCTTCCTGTCCCTCTAAATGATTCAGAAGAAAAAAGAAGAAAGGAGAAACACCAGAATGAACAATTTGCTCATTCTTTTCCCCCTTTGCAGCACCAAAAGAGTTAGGAAAACCTTTGGAATGAAAATGCATAGATGTGTGTGCGCACACATATAAACCTGCCCTAATTTGTGTCTAATGGCCTTGATACCTTCCTCCAAATGTGAACTGCATGTTTTGTTAATAGATATGTTATAAATGTTTTCATGCCATAATGGTTTAACAAGAAAAAAATATCATTTAAAATTAAGATATAGAGAGAGCAGGGTAGGAATGTTAGCCCATATTTTCCTTTTCAACATGCCTGGTCTATGGTTATTAAAAGACAATGAATCCTTAATACAAGAGCTGAAATTATCTCAAAAGAGGAGCACAAACTATAGTCAAAAGTTACTTTTTGCTGTGATTTATGGTGCGTCTTCTACCTCCTAATTCAGTAGCTGCATTTATATTGCGTTCCTTTTTCACTTTTTCAGATTTTGCAAATACTAGCTGAGCTTTTCTATAGAACGAAATATATTACACTGCATGATTAAGTCTCTTCCACAATCAACTTTTTTCCCTTAATGTATCATATCTCATAACTGTTTTGACTAGTACTACCAAATTTTTGTGATGGGGTAAATTCTCACCCATAGCGACAAATGCTATCAATGTGCCACAAAGTGCTAATTATATTACACTTCATTGCGGGGCAGTGAGAGAACTCCGGAAATCAATTATTTAAGCTACCATAGAATTAAACTGAACTGAATAGAAAAAGTAACTAAATAGAATGAGAGATGGTGAAATAAGATTCTAGTTCCCTCCTTACTATGGAAATGTTTTCTCAGACCGCTTTCTACACTGACCAAAACTGAATCCTCAGTTATTAGAATATTCTTTTAAAAGAATAACATTTTGCAAAGGGATTAATTTTCCAAAATGTGCAAGCATATAGAATGTCATACATATAGGTTAATCGTTACATTCCTGGAAATGGGCAAATATTTTTGTCTCTCTTGTTAAATGCAATCAAATTCTAAATTTGAAGAAAAACTCCATCTGAATGCAGTGCAGCCAAGCACAAAGTCATAGGAAAGATATATAAGGGGAATAAATCCAATGTCATCATCAATGTCCATACTCCCGTTTCCCCTTGAATAGCATATTTCCATGAAATACAGGGGATATTTCCAGTTCTGCCATTACCCTTGGAGTGATTCTCAGAGCACACAGACCATTTGAAGAAGCTATTCCCTTAGTAAATCTAGTCCAAGGTGTGGTGTTGTTGAGGCCAAGAAAACAAACTGAATTGACAGTTAAATCTTCTAACATTGATCAGAGACAAGCTGCATGGGACATACGCAGACCTATTCTTCTACCCAGATTCTTCATCTGGTGGTAGGACTGGCCAGTTCCATAGCTAGATTGATAAATCAGGGCTATTTGTAACTTGTTCAAGTGAAGTTGAGTGTGTTTTTAAAATAAAAATACTGACTGTTTATATATGGTTTATCTTAGTAATTTGCCTATAGAAACTATAGAAGATAATTTTGAAAGTATTTAGAATGATACTGTCATGGCCATGCCATCATTTTCTATCGAGATTCAACCAAGAAACAATAAAAAAATCAGTTACAAGTTAAAAGGGTTTGTTAATTGGCTTACCAAAAAGTACATACAAATACACTTTTTAAAATTTGTTCAAGAACTTCTGGAGATATTGCATTTTAAATGTATTTTAAAAACCACTTAAAAAACCATTCCCAAATATATATTTTCACATATACTGAAAGAGAAAGGAATAAAAAAAACATAAGGCAGTAATTTATTATTATTGAAAAAAAGTGTTGTTAGGTTATTTTTATGCATATTTAAGCTTAGTGGCTATCTTAGGAACTGGGAATGCAAATTACACAAATGCCCACCCCTTCAATCTGCAAACAAATGTGTTGTTTGCATTAGAATTTGATAAAACTTTTGGTGTCCATTCCTATTTCCTTTCTTTTTAGCTTTCAAAGATTTCTGGCTGTCACTTTCCCTGACGCAGCCTTGACATTACTTGTTGGAGGGTTAAAAGCTAACACAGAAGTTTCTTTTAATCTGATTTGTAGGGTTATGTTAGTGCACAAGATTTGCCTGTGCTTTTGTGAAAATAATACCAATAGAAATAGATAGTAACTATTCAATTCAAAACAAAGCATAAATGAAGTTGGTTGCAACTCACGGATGAGTTAGGAATTTGTAGAATTGCATTCTTGTCTAATTCCTTTGTGCCTGGTTAGAAATCTCACTTTGCCTGTTTATTTTTATCATGCACTGATGAGTGGATGCATAGATTTAATCAGGTCATGCATTTTTTTTTCTCTATTTTGCTTTGTGTAGCAATTTAAGGTTCATCCCTATATGCCAGATGGAGTCCAAAGCATTATTGCAGTCAGTGAAGCAAATAACTTTTCTTTCTTTTAAAATCAACATTAACTAATGAGTAGGGGAGCTCCTGTAATGAGGAAGGGCCACATATTAAAACTAGTAATTCATTTTCCTGCATTTTGATATTTGAAGTTTTGTCTGGAAAAAAAAACCTGGATACTACAGTTTGCACGCTAATGCTTCTGAGCAGTTTGAGCAGCTTGAACCTAGGGGTAGATTTATTCTTTTTCACTTATGATTGACACTTGACATGGTTTCCAAAATTCTTTGGTAATAAAGACACCTTTTTATGAACTGAATGGATTTAGGGAGCGCTGATCCTTTCCATACCAATGTAGGCTGATCACCCTGCCATCTACTTGATTGTGATCTTTTTCGATGGAGTCAGGTGAGGCTGTGGTTGATCCAAAAAATGCATAAATAAGGATCCAAAGAAGGATTTCTCTTGGCTTCTAGTCAACTACTACTTGCCACCTGGCTTTTAGCCCAGATCTTCCCTCATGACTGCAAGGGCAGCATGTCCCTTAGGAACTACCTGCCAAAACTTTGCAGGTGACAGGTGCTTCTCAGCATAAATTGAGTGACAGACTGAGATTTCCTGTTGGGAGCAGCTGGATGGCCTACAAGTTCAGTTAAGAGTTAAGAAATCTAATAAACTAAACTAATAATAATAAACTAAGCGTCAAGAAGGTTTATGGCATGAAAAAGGCAGCACTGCTGGAGTTACATAGCAGGGAGCATATATGTTTTCTTCCCATTTATGTCTATAAGCTTCCTAGAGAAACTTGGCAACTTTCTGAACCATGTGATTTCAAAAATAAAATGCCTTGGTACTATATCTAGAGAGTGGACTGCTTCAAATACCTCGGCGTGCACATCTCAAAGAACCTGTCATGGACTTTCCATATCAATTTCATG
>JAEANM010019951.1:0-12229 GCA_017656035.1 Myanophis thanlyinensis
CTTGCCCTGACTTGAAGCAGAAGGCACCAGCCTGAAGATGGCGAGTGGGATCTCGCCGAAACGTTGCAAAAAGGCTGCTTATGTGGACTAAGCTAAATAAACACAATCAACCCAAATACATGAGATTAAGACTTATTCATAAGGGAAAGGTTAAACTGCAGAACTTTCCTTGTTGTATCCTGGGAGCTGGGCCATAGCCGTAGTGGGAGAAGCTGAGCTCAATATAATGGAGAATATTCTGAAATTCAGGGGACTCTGAGCCTTAAGTATTTGATTATTCTACTGTTCTTATAAACTATATTTTCTGCAAAGCAGAGGTCTCTTCTAAACTTTAAAAACTAAATGTTGGACCTCTTTATAAAAATGCTCATACCTTTTAAAATTGAGATTTATGATCGATTAGACTAGAGATTGGGAATTTACAAATTGCCATTTTAACACACACTATGCATCAGGTTGGAGAAAGATGGGCTAAATAATATCATCCAAATAGAGAATGCCACAAGTGAGATGATCCATGATGTTTTCTCTGCTGAATGTGGTTATCCTCTAATTCTATAATTTAGTGTCACTCCCCAAAACTTTGCACAAATATAGTTACTATCTATCAGAAATGTGGGAACACAAAACATACTGTAGTTGTAAATTTTTATGATAATTAATATAAAGTTTATTTCCCTGGGGTTACTAACAGTGAAATTAAATTGTATAATTGAGACGCGATTATTTTTTTGTTTGGAATATAGCAATTCAAGGACATAATTTGCTAAAAAAAAATTAACAGGAACAGAAAAGGCAGAAGAAGTTAGATAAAGGAAAGGAAATACAATATCTATGTACAAGGGAGTTGTGGTGGTGCAGTGGTTAGAATGCAGTATTGCAGGCTAACTCACTGTTCACTGCCAGGAGTTCGATTCTGACTGGCTCAAGGTTGGTTCAATGTTGCATCCTTCCAAGGTCACTAAAATGAAGACCCAGATTGTTGGGGGCAGTACGCTGACTCTGTAAACCGCTTAGAGAGGGCTATAAAGCACTATGAAGCGGTATATAAATCTATGTGCTGTTGCTACCCAATGTTATCAGAATGTGCTGCAATAATAGATAATAGACAATAGATAATATTTGCAATGACTAGCCCTGAGTTCTCACTGAATAAAATTCTGAACAAAGTCATTCAAAACAAAAAGTTCACTTCAAAAAGAGCTAAAGGCAGAGTGAATAAAAAAGCAGCACAAAATTTAATGACAGGTTCTACGAGACCTTGATAGAGAGGTTGACTGGGAAATTCATTCTTCTCCAAAAAGTCATTAGGGAGCTCAGTGACAAAGTAGCTTGCACAGTGTCTGCAACTTGAACCTCTGTGTGCTTTGACACATAATGCATAGATGGCATACTTCATGGCACAAAATGCCTGGTAAAGAGTAAGATTGTGCTGTTGACTTAAAAGGTGGATATCTGGCATCACTGTTGAATCTAAAATAAAAGAAAACACATACAAAACCAGCCATTAGTTAACATTGGCACGCATGATTTTTAAGACTCAACAGCTGATAGCTAATAAGTTAATAGTTTTAAGACAAAATCCTACAATCATCCTTCTTCATCTCAAGGATCAGAGGTTCCTTTGGTTTTCTTCTGTGAAACGGGAGAAGTAGTTTTTACTTCAAAGTGGGAAAGTCCATGTTCTATCTTCCAACATCCTTCACCAGCCAAAGCTAGTGTTTCCTGGCAGTTTCCAATTTTAAGAAGGCCTCAAAAAGCCATAGCAAGGCCAAGATAAGCAATACAAGTATAAAACAAGGGACTAAACATATTTAAGCAATAAAGAAGACATTTTGGCCAACCACATTACAATTTAGAATGATATATTTTACCCTGAACTTCTGTGTACTTAGTTGGAGTTTTCTGGAAAAGCTCAATTACTGCTTCCTCATTCAAGGCCAAGAGGTCTGTAAGTTGGTACAGAAGGTAAAGGGAAGAATGGCACTCCAAACTATGAAGATGCTGCAGAAGAATGTTCTCCGGGATGCAATTACTATAGAAGGAAGTAAGCATAGTTTGAATATCAGCAAATGCTGGTTTCACCTCTGGATTTTTTTTCTAGATAAAGTTACACAACATTCCCAGAGTTGATTTTATTTAGTTTGCGTAGTGTCTTTTTTAGCCCTTAGTTTCAAGAACAATTTAAGCAACATGTAGAATGTACATAAATGTAGTGACAAAGGCAGACCTACATATACCAGAGCAGCCCCATGACAAAATAGGCAGCAAATAAATTTAATAAATAAATAAATAAATAAAATACCGCAGTTCTACAAAATGGTTTGTTCACTAGCAGGAGCCTACGGAGTACGTATGATTCACCAACAATTTAACTCTCCGATAAAATTGCACCAAAAGTTGACCCCATCACACTACATCTAGGATACAAATCTGCTTAAGTGAACAATGATGGAGATAGATACCGCCATAGATAACAGTAATAGAACAATTAAACCAACATAGATGAATGGATGTATGGAGGAATGAATGTATCTTCTCTAGCAAATAAAGTATAGATGAGAATTGTAAAGATTGCAACTATACCCAGAGACAGCTACTAACCTTTTCCATTCACGGCTACAGCCAGCAGCCAAGCATAGACACATTAATGGATAGTACTATCATTGTATTTCAACACAAATAAACTGTGGGGGAAGATCTTTCACCCAAAAAATTAAGCCAAATATTCCCATGTTGTGTTACCTATTCTGCTGTATGCACCACTCAAGAACCTCCACCTGGGCACACAACCCATCACAAAACTCCTTTAATACAGAGTCATTGTAGAAACCCTGTTAAAAACAAAGAGGGGAAGGGGGAGAAATCATCTTCTTTAATCCTTGCTCCAAAAACAAGGAAATGAGCACTCTCTGATTTCTCTTTTGAGAAACAAACTAAGATCCGAAAGAGCGAAGTGTCTGACTTGCCTGAGATTTGTGCAGAGTCTGCAGCAGCATCTTTGCCGATTCTAAGCTGCAACACTGAGTCCAACCAAGCAATATCAGGAGGCGACTGAGGTAGCTGAATTCCTTTGTCAGTAATCTGCTGAGGCTTGAGAAATCTTCCCTTTTCAGTAAAGTTAATGCTGTAATCTATAGGAGAAAAACGACTTCTTTATTCTAAGACTATGGAATGCTGAAAGTATGGTTTTAAGGTGAAAGTATAGGTTTAATATGCCAGAAAACGTCCCGTAGAATCAAATCCATACATTCTGATGTACACTTGAGCTCTTTTATACAGAAAGTATAAATTTGTATTGTCTGCAAGAGTGTATATGAAAAGAGAAGAATTAGAGAGAGTGGAGAGAACTGCATATTATTCTTCCATCAATGGATAATAATGGAAGATCTACAGATGACTCTGGTGGAAAAACAGTGTAATATTTTGAATGAATACAATCCAAGGAATGCATACCCTTGCGTAGTTTTGAAATGACTATAGAAGTACAGGATATTATGGAAAAAGCTAATTTACAGACATGCATCTACTTGTATGGAGCAGAGTCCATGAGTATCCACCTTAGGGCTGTGCAAGATTTAACAATTCTGGAATAATTTATGCCAGAGAACTCCAGACAATTCTTTTTCCAATCTGGACCATGCCAACAGCCAATAGCCAGTGGGAGGATCATGACCCATTTCTAGTCTTAAAAAATTATAAGTTCCACTGGTTTCTAAAAGTAGAATTAAGTGCACCATCTTGCCTTTTGTTTCAGGCAGCAAAATATCTCGGGACAGTTTTAGTTCTGAAATAGTAATATTTACAAAATTAACTTGTTCAATGTTTCTTACATCTCATTATGAATTTACCAGAATTTGTTCCAAAAAGTGCTTGTTGCTGCTAAGATAGTAGAAATAAGCAGCTTTCCAAGAATAAGCCTGTTCATGATCCAAGAACAATGCCATCACTACCCGTTCAGCATCCGGATGTTCAGGTGTACCTGAAATATTCAGCAGTATAATAATTAGTTTCACATATAGCCAAGATACAGAAGACTTATACAGGCAGTGAAAGGAACTCTTTTTAAAATTTTGGTGCTTGCAATGGCGTAAGATACAATTTGCCCAAACACAAAAGGCAGGGATAAGAAGAATAGCTGTCTTTTCCTACTACATTCAGTTCTGTATTGTTGATCAACTATATTAGTGGCAAAGATATTAAAGATTTGTAGCTTATTCTACAACAGGGGTGTCAAATTGGCGGCCCGTGGACCAGGTGCATCACATGCAGGCCATGCCCACCTATGTGAAGGAAAAAAAAAAGTTGCAATAGGTCACGTGACAGCATGACGCCACGAGTTTGATACACAAGTTCTACACACAAGTTTTAGCTATCAATAAATGAATGAAACCACCCTTATGCACTATTCTTCATTAGACCAGCAACTGATTTCTTCAGCTGATCTAAATGATATACGCTTTTTACTCAGCCTAAAGGACCAGCGTTTAGTCCCCTTAAAATTAATATTAAGTATGGACATCCATAGCTTTCATGAAATTCTCCCCAGCATACTATGGTTGTCCCCTTGAAATTTTTTCCTTACTAAAATAAGAGTGGAAGTGGATAAACTCTGGGAGGTAAAATGCATCAATTTCTAATCTGAAACAATCTCAAACCTCAAAGTTGTGCTATAAAAATTTAGCCATTTTGCCCCTAAATTTTAGAGGCATGATTTTGAATTGGGTTGTTGTTGTTGTTCCTTAATTCCATCTCCCTCCCCACAAAAAAATAAGTGAAAGAAATAAGCTCCATCTCTTTCCTGTGACATCATCAAACCCTTCTTGTCATTCAGCTCTCCACCTGCCCAGTGAATGGTGGCCTCTAATGCTCCAATAACAGCTGCCAATTCTTCAGCCTTTCAGCATCAATGCAGGGGTGGGGACCACACAGAATCCTGGCCAGGGCTGGATGATGCCCTTTGGCCACAATGTGCAGTTAGAACTCAAGACTATACAACCACACCAACCTTTGCCTGGTGACTTCTGACTCAGCAGTTTTTCTTTCATCTTCTCAATGAATACACTGCCAAAGAGACTAAGCAAGGCATGGCTGTCTTTTCGTAACATGCAGCTGAGTAGCCTCTCCTCTCTAAGAGGACTCTGTTCAAGCCAACAAGCATCCAGAAGTTCTCTGCAGAGGAGCCTTAGCTCTCTCGTCTGATTGTCCACCTTCAAATTCAACATACTCAGGGCGTTATAGATTTCATCTGCGACTTTATTCCCTTCTCTCTCCAGTAATTCTGGATTTAGCTGAAGGCGCTTCAAACATCTGAGTGAATCCCAAAGAAAGCCGACAAAAATGTTCTGTGGCAAGCCACTTTGTATTACTGAAGAACTACATTCCACAGGATCACGCTGAAGAAGTTCCAATATGGATTGCAATTTCCGGGGAGCCTGCAAGAGCATTTTTTGAAGAGTAGACATCACCTCCACACCAAATTTCTGTACTGATCCATCTCTTTGTTTCCTATGCAACAAATGGTTGTCTTCAAATGCTTCATGAAGTTCCTAAAGGGGGAAAAATAGCTACATAAGAACATTTTCTCCCCATAAATATATTAGATATGGAAAATATATCAAATACATGTTAATGGTCAAATACATTTGTTCAGTAGAAATGAGAAAAAGCCCATATCATGTAGAAACCAGTACCTGTCTGTAAACACCTATTTCTTTGGCAGCTGATAATATTGTAGTAAGCTTGATTCCCTGGTCCAGCCCTATGATTACAAGACAGCTGCCTCTCATCTGTCTATTCCCAAAGGTGCCCATACAACTTCAAAGAGGAAAAAGAAAGATGAATTGAAGATTTACTTGATTCCCTCTGGGACCACAAGAAATCTTCATGGTACCAAACAGTATTACAAAGGAAACCATTTAGTTCTTCAAATAATCTTGCATTTGCAGTTATTTAACACAAATTATATTCATAGGATAGTATTTCTGTCTTTGGCACCATCCAAATGGTGGAATTGTATAACTTCTGATTGTTGCACTTTGGAACTTCTGACTGCTGCACTTTGAAAGAAAAACTACTAAAAGGCTATATATAGAAAAGGCAATCAAAGTAATCAAAAGGCTAAAACAACTTCCCTATGGAAAAGACTTCGGCATACGGCATATCCGAAGATGAGTAATAGGTAACATTGGACAGGTAATGTTACATATAATAGACAAAATGGAAAGAAAAACATTTCTTTTCCTCTCTTAAAATACTAACTAGAGTTGTGGTTGAATTGAAATGTGGGAGATTCAGAACAGATAAAAGAAACTACTTATTGACATTGCGCAGTCAAGGTCTGTGAGTCACTATCACATGATATACTGTAAATGTTATCTAGCAGTTTGAAAAGTTGAGATGAATCCAGGAAGTTATCAGTTGCTGGTGATATGCATGGTGGCCATAAATGCTTCCTGTATCAGAGGCATTGTATTTCTCAACAATGGATCCTCAAAGAAATGTGTAGGAGAATCCTGATGCCCTCATAGCCTATAGTAGAAGGTTTCCTGGTTGGTCACTTATACTTCTATGGTAAGTGTAACACTGAATTAATTAGCACTCTTGTCTATCCAGCAAAGTTCATATTCTTATATTAGTATTCTGAATTCACATCCAACCTGTATGTACTAAATACTGTGTTCAGATATGTCTGCACTGGAAACAACCTGTTATCCTTAAAAAGGAACCACACCTTTAGAACAACAAACGGGACATCCTTTTCCAGTTCTTCTAGGAGAAGCAAGAATTCAGTTTCTCTTTGGAGAGCTGCTGGGACAGTTTTCTAGAATTATTAAAGAACAGATAAGAAAATGTAAGAAAAGAATAGCAAGTATGAATACTTTGTGGTATATAGTTTCAGATGCTTCACAACATCTAGCAATATCCATGTACTGTGATATTTTCCCAAACAAATGGACTGCATTTTTATTTGCAATTGCTCCCATAGCTATTTACTGGTATGAACCCACATTTGGCTCAGATTCAAGAGTTCCACTGATTTTAGCTATGCAGATAGTTGGGGAAATTATTTCTGCTACTTGCAGATTATTTAATTAATTTAGACAACTGCTCAATTTCTCATTAAGTCAAGAGGTGAATCTGTAATGGCAGCCTTACAGTCAGGAACTGCACGTTACATTGATTTTCAATGCACAGGAGCAAGACAATTTAAAAATATGAGTACCTTCGCAAAAATTCAAGAGCATACCCTATTATGAGGATTACATTATAGTAGTATAGTGAGGTATAATAATTACATTATTAAAGGGTTTTGTTTTTTTTACCATTGTCTCCTGGTGACTGCTCGGATAAAGATTGAAGTTTTCTTGGCAAGATTTTGAAAGTGATTTACCATTCCCTGTTACCTGGGGCTGAGAATGACTGATGCAAGGTTACCCAGTTGGCATGGTTTCCTGGGTACTAACCGGATGCCTTAACTACTACACTAAACTGCAGCCTTTTTTTAAAAAAGAAAAAAATCATTTTTTTCTATTGAAGCAATTTAAGTAAAAATGCAATATGTCTATTTGATTGCAATCCATTTTCCTTTGCATCGTTCAGAATTATTTGCTGAGCTTCTTCCTAATCAGCACTAGTTTAGTTGATTCATTTGCTTTAGGGTAATTGAAAGAAAGTCTTAAGACCTGTTGTAATTAGTCCAAAGATGATTCCTATATCTCATTGCTACTGCAAAATTTCTCTCTATTCTAGACATAGTATTTTTCTACATAGGTCTAAAATGTTTTTCTTTACCTGTTTGTGTGATAGCCATTCCTGCAATACAAGGAGCCAAAACCAAGCAAGTTTTTGAGGACTGTGCTTTGATTCACTCCTATAAACATAACATGTAATCAAAAATACATTTATATACTATACATTCACTTAAAAAATTACTCTTAATCATGTTTTAAAGTGCAATCATAGCAGGAATTACACAATAGTCCAGAAAACTGTAATTCTCAAAATTTCACCTCAAGCTAAATATGCACATATTTTAATCTCACTCCTCTAACTTTCTATGATCTCAGTCACTTGGACTTCTTCCATTTGCCATAACTATACTTTTAGAAAATCTGTAGCAAATTATCCAATTTAATTTTAAGAATAAAATAATGGAAAATATTTTTTTCTGGAGTAACCATCAGGAAAATGATTTCCCTATGTGTTCAAATAGCTCACCAATTTTACATAGTGTAAAAATGTAGTAAACCATTTAAAAGCTAACATGCAGTAGTATTCAAATCTTGTGCATATCAGTATGTTAGCGCCACCAGATTTAAAACTCTGAAGTTTCTTTAATTCTTGAAAAATATTTCACATTAGTTCTAAGCATCAGAAAGACTCTTCATTCTGCCTTTAACAACAGTGTGCACATTAAACTCAAAATAAATTTTAGTTAGTCCACATGGAACAACATGAAAAACAATTTCAGGGTATAGTACATTATAAATCTACCTGCAAGGGAAGTAACCATACTGAAAACAATTAAGAATTACTTGTCCATGTGCATGTATAGGATTGCAGTGTTACATGTTATAAATGATGAAATCCTCTTTTTACACTATCTTCACCTGTTTGTGATTGAATATAACTTACCTCAAACGGGAAGGGCAGATTATTAGGGCATGAAGGATTTTTTCAATCTTTTCAGAGTCATCATCCTGCAACTGCTGTAATTGTGGGACACAAGCCTGTGCAAGTTCCCAGTCTCCCCTTTGCACACATTCAGAGAAGAACCAGAAGAGTCGTTCAAGGGAGACTTCTTCCTCCCTACCAAACGGAAACATTTTTCTGCTTCCAAAGGCAAAACCTCAATTCATCAGCTCCTACTTTGAAATACATTAATAAATATATTAAAATTTATTAAACAGCTAAAATGAAAAAATTTTGGAAAAAGGAAAAAAAACTTTAGTCTTTCTTAAAAGTTTAGCCATCTAGAAAACTATAGTAACTGTTTTCTGAATTAAAAGTCCAAATTCACCACTCTCCATAGCACAGCTACACGTGGGCAGAGAAAAGTTTACTGACTGATTTCCTAGTTATTTACCACCTTTCCAAACCCTAAGTGACTGCCAAAATCTGTACTGAAAATCAATAATTTGCAAAACCGTCCTTGTTTACATACTACTCATGTCAATCATCAGAACTCCTTAGTTAATTCTGTTGGAAAACTGTGTACAAACTTCTTTTGTCTGTTCCCGTTAGGGGTCACCATAGCAAATCAACTGTTTCCACCTACAAACAACATTTCCAATATTATTTCTGCAACTATGAGAAATAATAACTAGAAATCCCCACTAAATCAAAATTTCCAGTCATCTATCTTTCCTGAGGTCTAAATGTTTTCAATTCACACGATTTCCACTTCTTCAACAGGTACTCTGAAATAAGTCCTCTTACCTCTAGCAGACTGGTTAACTCTCACAAAAACCTGTTTTTCCTCTGGCTCTTGGCCGCCATCTAGTGGTCATCCAGACCCCCGCAGGCCAGATCGGGTGGTGCTACACCGTCCTAGGCAAAGGAGGAATACTATACAGTCTTGACGTTAACCCCGCTGACCGCTTCGAAAACTTTTCCAAGCCGCGCCCTCATGAATAAGCCGCCGTCTGCATCACAGCAAACGTAGGCAATAACAGGAGAAGGTCTGCTCGTCTGGATTTGCTGTTGGACGCGCCGTCTCCTTTGATGAGAGCAGCCTCTGCAAAACTTTCCCAGACATGAAAGTCCCTGCTTCAGTTTCGGAGTGTGACCTCTCACGACCCCCTTGTTCCCTCGAATCTCCGCCTTGTAAAAGAGGCAACTGTTCTCACCTCCAGCCTAACTCACCTGGGGGGACAAAAAAAAAATAGTTTCACTATTTTCTGCGCAACCCCTCCTTCCCGATGCTAAAGAGCATGATGGTCGCAGCCATGTTGAACAGCGTATCAGGTGATCTAACAGGCTAGTGACGTCACGGGCGGACTGAAAGGGAAATACGCCATTGCTTCGTCGGGCAACGGGTCTGGGCAGGCGCCGTCATTCAAACGGGCAGACGAAGCCGGCGCTCGCGCTTGTCCTTTAGTTCTTCGTCCGTGTCTCCCGTCTTCCTACCTGTTCTGTCCTGTCCCGCGGAGGGTGCGAGTGCGGCTGCGCAAAGGTTCTTGGCTTTAGAGTTGTCCCGAGTTACGTTATAGATATACGAATCATGGCCGCTGCGGTCGCGTCCGGGTTTCGGCATCTGGGATCTCGCAACACCGCGTGTGCAGCAGACGCTTCCTCTTCCCTTCAGACTCTTTTTACGGAAAAAGGCAGGAAAACAGAGAAAGGATTTCTCTGAGTCCTGAGAAGTGGAGGCAAAGACTTTCGATGCAGCGCCAATGAATGTTCGTGTGGACACACACAAGTCAATGGAATGTTGTTATAGCAGTATACAAAACTAAAAAAAGCTACTCTTGTTCGGGGGTGGTTTTTTAAATTATTAACTAGTCTAGTCTACATCCCCGTGATTTCTTTGTGACCTCCCATCCAACCACTAATCCAGCCCAGCCCAGTTTAGTACTTTTCCCCAAGGGCCAAGGTGAATTGGGGAATGGAACTTGTGCTGTGAGATCCTTCAACAACAACAAAAAAAAAGGATTAGGAGTTGCTTTGAGCAAGAATCTAAACAGACATTTTCAAAGGCGACAGGCAGGTCCCTCCTTTCCTAGTGAAAAACCCCAACATATCTAGGAATATGCCCAGACTTCAAAACACCATTTTATTTCAAACCAGTGGAATTTATACATAATGTATAATTCTACTACCCTTTTCTCCTTGTAGGGAATGTACATGGACTCTCTCAATAAATTATTCTGTAATAGTATAGTTTTCATAAGCGATACCCTGTCAGTGGTTGCCTACTTTGGCCTACTACCCCATCCACTTTATTTTTTTATTTAAGGAACATAACTTCTGTCTTTTCTTGTATAGAACTTGTCTTATCCCTTAAGTTCTTTTGAATTGAACCCATGTGAATAGGTTAGGAAATAATTTTTTTTTAAATAAATCTATCACTCTAGAGATAACCTGATGACAGCATTCTTTCTTTAAAGGCAGGGATGGACCATTTTATCAGAGAAACGTTTCACTTAGGATCATGGTTGCTGTCCAGTCTTGTGGAGCAAGATGTAAAGCATTTGCGAGGAGAGCTATTTCATAAAGTTGGTTAGCACAAAAAAGGGCTAATGACGCAGCTCTTTTTGGAAGACTCCTGGGACTGCTTTGAAGCACGTCATAGCTGTCAACACATGTATGTGCTTGCCCAACTGCTTAAGATCATTGTCAGTCCCAATGGAAATTATTGTTCATGCAAATACCGACAGCTGTCTTCACACATTATATCCTCTACTACTATAAACCCTTTCCCTCTTTTTGTAGCATTGAGATTCTGATACTCAGTTTAAATGTCTATGGAGGTTCTCAGTCATCCAGGTCATGGTTGTTCCAAAGGTGCTTTTTGTCAAGAGGCCACTGGACTTTCTGGATTTTTCTTAGAAGACGTTTTGCTTTTCATCCAAGAAACTTCTTCAACTCTGACTGGATGGCGGGGAATGGAAAGATTTATACTCCTTGCAGACAGTTGGTCATTTGCATTCTTTTAGAGAGTCATTGAGGCCACCTGGAGGTTTATCTGTGTCATCAGAGTCACCTGAGTAATGCAAATGGGTGTGGACTCTTCTTTGAACTAGTGAAAGAACTGTGTTATACACTGAAAATAGATGATGTCATATCCCTCACTCTCTGTTGAAAGAGGGCTGCTCAATTTTGAGGTAGATGGCCTCTGATTGCTCTGTCAAACCAACAGTCCTCTCTGTCCCAAATGTGGACTTTGCTATCTTCAAAAGAGTGGCCTTTATCTTTTAAATGCAGTTTATGTTTAGTTTAGTTTCATGGATTGTTTCTACCTTGCAACTTAAAGATGTTTGAAAAAAAATGAAAGGGAAAGAAAAGGGGCGTTTGCAGTGGTGTGAGCAGGGGACTAGGAAAGCAAGAAGGGTTTGATTCTCCCAATCTGGGCAAAAATGGAAGCAGTGCCTACTAAGAGATTAAGGATTGAATGAAGCTTCTAGGCAGAGGTGAAATTCAACAGGTTGTAGCAGGTTCGCTAGAACCGGTAGTAAATTTTCTAAGCAGTTCGGAGAACCAGTTGTTAGAAGAAATCTCCTTTTGT
>JAEANM010019952.1:0-12229 GCA_017656035.1 Myanophis thanlyinensis
AAATAAAATAAAATAAATAAATTTATCTGTATGCTTCCATTTTCTCACGTTTGAAATTTTTTGCCATATGCAAGTCAGTGGGTATACTAGGAACTGAAATTATGTCTTTGAACGAAGGTAAAAAAGTGAGAATTAATGCTGTATTAGCTTTGTACAAGCTCATCTACGTGTAGTCATGAATGAAATCAATTGCATTACAATACTAAACCTTGTTTAAACCAGTAAAGACTGATGAAATAGCAACAGCATCCCTTCTAATCAGAAGCCCTTGTGAATGATCCTACAAGAAACCCTGTTCTTGAGAGACAAACAATTTAAGTGCATTTCTACCTTTGTTTCTCTATCTTGCTGCTTATGGCGCTGCCTTGAACTTTTTGTTTGCCAAGGTAGAGCTCCTTTTGTAGATAGAGTCTGCTGCCATAGGAAAATGCAAACCCATGATTCCCAGATGGCTAGATATTTCGAAGTGCATAGGTTCTCCCCACAGTGTAGCATCTTAGACAAGTTAACAAAGAGAATACTTTCTGCTAGAAAATGCTGTCTTCTGTGGATGCATTTTCAGATGCAATTTTTAAAGGCTTATCTCTCCCTGAAACAGATAAATCTTAGAACAGGATAACCCTCCTGAGAGCTGGGGTTTTCATTTGCACCAGCTTGTTTGCTCAGCATTCTTCTTCTTTTTTTGTGTGTGTCAGTCCTTGAGCAAACAGCTAAATACCTGGATAATGCATTCATCTGGCTTTGAATACACATATATTACATACCCCTTTCTTGCTAATCAGTGTGACACATTCTTTTGTTGGCCAAATGGTTCCAAAACAAACACAATCATTTCACTTAATTAGCAGGGGTTGGTGGGCTGTGCCTTGCAGGCTTCTTACATCCTGCCCAAGAAGAGACAAATCCAAATTTCCTCTCATATCATGTTGCTAGACAGTGTTCACAAATTCTTTTCTTTCTTATTTGAATTTTTATGGGGTAATAGACTATCGTGTTTTTGCTTAAAGTGTTAAAACTGCAGAATGACCAGGTTATGTTCTCTCATTGAGATCAGCTTCACATGCTTATTTCATATAAAATCTATAGCAGGGGTTCATTAAAATGAGAGATGTTCTTTTTTGGAAGTACACCTAAAATAACCATTTACAAATGGCAAATTTCCTATTATGCTACCTGAGTCTTGGCAGACATTTTGTTGCTAGAGTCATGTGGGTTACTTTTTTCTATTAGCTACTAGGACCCATGAGATATGCAATGGAATCCTGAAATGGATTTCTTGTTCAAATTGCAGCGATTTTCCTCTTGTGTTGCATGTGGTGAAGGAATTGGACAATATGCTGTGTCACCTCTAGTTAACAATGATAGCTGATGTGACAGAAGGGATCTTCATGCTGAGACATGTGAGAAAACAATATTTAATCAGTGAAAAGGTGAAATATTTTAAGATGGACCTAAAATGAGACAAAACGCAAGGATCCAAAGTTGGATTAGCAAATGAAAGGAGCTTTAAGGAAGTCTCTGAACAATTTTTGGCTGAATTAAAATGTGTAAACGGAGCATTACAAAGCCATGCCTCTGTATGACAGATAGATGTATAAGAAAACAAATAGAATTATGAAAGGTACATGGGTGGGGGTCCTCATTTCCTATTCCAGGACAGAGCAAAAATGTTTCCTGATTAGACCCATCTTTGTGAGGAGTTATTTATTTGTTGTGCTTTTGAGTCAGTTTTTGACTCCTGACCATAGAGTTTTTGGCACTTTCAGAAATGGTTTTTCCCTGCCTAGGTCTGACAGAGAGTGACTAGCCCAAGGTCATCCAGTTGGCTTCATGTCTAAGGTGGAACTAGAACGCCTGGTGTCTGATTTCTAGCTTGATGCCTTCACCTCTACTCCAAACTTACTCACTGTGAGAATCTCAAAGGTGCTTTTTCAAAATGCAGCTGGACAAGGTTTTTTCTTGAGGAAGATGTTTCACTTCTCATCCAAGAAGTTTCATCAGTTCTTGGATGAGAAGTGAAACGTCTTCTTCCTCAAGAAAAAACCCAGTCCAGTTGCGTTTTGAAAAGGCACTTTTGAGACAACCATGACCTGGATGATTGAGAATCTCCATAGACTCTCTGTGAGGAGTTATAAATTGCAGAGCACCCACCAAAGCAGAACATTGTTCATTTGCCAGTTTTGCTTAAGATTTCTAGATGTAACTGGGGGGAAGGGGGAGAGGAAGGAAGGGAATAGAATTAATTACCGTATTTTTCAGTGTATAAGACACACTCCCCTGCCAATAGTGGGTGAAAATTCTGGTGCATCTTATACAATGAATATAGCCATTTTTGGCCTCCCAAGCCCCCATCCGTGCATCCCGTTTTCACCAAAAATGCCCCCCCCTTTTTTGCGAAAACGAGCCTCCAGGCTTCTGGAGCCCCGCAAAATGCCTCTGGGGGATGGGGAGAGGGAAATACAAGATGCGCAGGGCTCCAGATCTTGTATTCCCTCTCCCCAGCCCCCAAAGGCATTTTGCAGGCCTCCAGAAGCCTTCACATGGCTCGTTTTCACCAAAAACAAAGGCTTCTGGAGGCCTGCAATATGTCTCTGGAGGCTGGGAAAAGGGAAAAGAAGATGCACAAGGTCAAAAACTTTTTTTTTCTTGTTTTCCTCTTCCAAAATCTAGGGTGCATCTTATACTGCGGTGTGTCTTATACACCGAAACATATGCTAACAACAGGGGAGGGACACATAAAAATACAGTAAGGAACTATTGGAGCTTTCCTTTCAGTTTAGAAAACTTTGAATCTAAGTTGTCCTGCAGGAGTGCTTCTCTAATTCATTGACTTTGTGAAGAAGATATGAATAAGATGATATTCAATACAGGGCACCCTGTTGCAGCTGCAAGTGTAGGAATCCATATGACTGCCTAAGGCAAAACTGAATATATAAATAAGTCTGCAATTGCTTGTCTAAGGTCTCATTTTACAGCCTCTTCAAAAGGATTTGAGAAGAGAAGAATGGTTTATTAATAATGAGGTGGTTTTATAAATAAGAGGAATATCCACCTTCCCAACAGAGATAGTGGCTGATGCAACTTCAGATGGGCAGATTAAAAAAAAGATGTATTTGTTGTCTCTTAATTGGAATTCTGAGGGTTCTCTGCAGCAGGAAGAGTCTAACCCTTTTGGGGAGCCGACAAGGAGCAATGCGCGCCCAGTGTCTTTGGCCATAGGCCTGACGCTGTGTGTCTCTTCCCAGCCGGGAAGGCACAGGCGCGGCAGCGTGGAGCGCAAAGGAGAAGGCACTCCCCATCCGGGGAGGCAGTGGAGTAATCCACTCCAGAAGAGGAATCTGCCAGCCGGCAGAATTGCTGTGGAATGCAACCCAAGAATGAAAATAGCAAAAATGCTTCCTTTGTCAAGGGGAAGGATAGGAGCTCCAAAAAAATCAGTCCAGTCTCCAGACTGAGCCAAAAAACTGTGGAGGCTAGCAACAGGCACTTCACTTTGATTGGCTCACTCCAATGACCAAGACAGACACGCCCATTCTTGGATTGTATTCTCAGCACTATGGAGAAATTAGTGATTCTCTATAGAAGACCTGTTATAACCTGATTCCATGTTATTATTGATTCTACAATAAAAAATTAATAAACAGTCCAGAAGCTACATTTGCCTCTCCATATCTGTGATCAGTGTTAAGAGAAAATAAAGATTACTTCTCATATTAAGAGAGCACCAGATAGACAAACACATGCACCCACACCCACACACCAAAACCCTACCTTCTTCACTGATATCCCTTAAGGAAAATATAAATGCAACCAATTATTTTTCCTCCAGTGCATAAGTTCTCCCAATAATATATACAGACTTACGACTACCAATGCTGAAGATTGGAACTTGGATATTGTCTTTCTTCTGAAAAGCCAGCTTAATTGCTGCATCTTTCACTGCATACTGAATCAACACAAATTCCATAAGCTTTCTTTAAATTTCCTTTAATACCCATTTTAATCCCATCCCTCCATTTTAGAGCATAGAGGAAAAGGAAGCTTCAATTTGCATTTAATCAGTTAGATTTTAGCTGTTAATGAGAATTATAATCTAGTGCATTTAGGATCAATGAAAGAGTTATTTCCAAGTAGATGTGCAATAAAGTGGTTTATAAAATACTTTGGGAATTTAGAGAATGGAAGCTAATGAGATTTTAAGTGAAATCTTGGAAAATAGAATTCCAACCTGTTCTTCTGGTAGTGTTTCTGTGCATCCCATTCTTGCTTTTACTAAGAAATTACTTGATTATGGAAGTTACAGAAGATATGGGTTGTTTGCTCCATTACAAATTGTTTTACAAAAGCAGTTGTTCTTAAATTATTATCTAAAAATTCTCTTCTCCTGCCCTTAATGCATCTGGATAGGAGTGGCAGGTGTGTTTCACTCTTTCATAATCCTCCGGGCATTCATTTCAATATAAATTCCTGATAAGCTTTTACATTTTCCAGTTGAATGAGAAAAGAGGGAAAGGGAGAGGCCATGAATGAATACAAAATGACATTCTCATCAATCATTAGTCTCCAACCATTGCAAGGAATTGCAAGTCACTAATAAAAGGGGAATTAACTTTATGAAGTCAGCATTAGTGTCAGAGGAGGTGATTTAAAATTTTAAAGTCATAAGTGTTTTCTTTAGCTATTGTTTAAACTCACACTTAGGTGGTGGACAATATGTTTCTTGAATCCAGTAAAGACTGAGTAGCATGCTTTAATTAAGCTTGAAAGGTCTACAAGAGATTTCAAGCAAATGTTGCATATTTTTATTTATTTATTAAATATATACGCCACTCATCTTGCTGTCATGCAACTCTGGGTGACTCACACTCTCATAAAACAATATTATGAAAGATCAAATCAGTAAGACAACTGGAATCCTGCATAGTTAAACTGCACACAAACCACTGATTTTAGTAATGACATGCAGAATCGCAGCCCAAGTGTCTTATTGAACTATGAGCACAGTAAGTAAGCACGCTGTAGAAAAGGAGTGGAATTGCTGAGATTGAGTTGTTTCAATCTTAGCAATTTCTGATATGTGGACTTTAACACCGAATTCTCAGCAATGGGCATGCTGGCTGGGAAAGTCTAGAAGGTGAAATCCCTGTATCTGCAAGTTACCACATTTAGAAAAAAAATTAGGATATAGGAATCTGGGCATCCTTTATCCCCAACATGCTCTATGATTGGCTGTCATAAGTAATAATATACCTGATCCAAGGAAACCACTGTACGAGTTAGGGATTCTGCTTATTACAGAGATGATCTTTTGATAGCAGAGAAAAGGTAGAAATCTAGTATAAATGTACAAATATCTCATTTTGTGCTTACAGGTGTGAAAGCTGTAGTGCTGTCTTCCATTCAGAATGTAAAGAGAAGGCTGTTCCCTGCCCCAGGTGTGTGAGGAGAGAGCTACAGATGAAGCAGAAATCTTTTTGGAGAAGATTGAATATGGATGAGAGCCTGGAAGAGGCCTGCAACATGTTTGAATTGTCATATCAGAATACATGATCTGAGGGGGAAATGTGATAACCCTCACCCTTTCCCAACTTGGAATAAATGTGTCTTAAGACATGGGTTCATTGCCAGGGAGATACTTTACTACAAAAAAAAATGTGTATGTATCTTTTGTTCCTGAGTAGCTGGATTTCGGAATGCTAAGAAAATCAAAGGCTAAATTGTAATTATGAACTGGTTAGGGAACCAACCAACTGGTGTTACACCAAACGTAGTTTGCTTGAAATATTTAAGAAGCACTGGGACATATGTTTTAACCACTTAATATTGATTGCATTCTCTTTGCATTGAAAGATCTCATTAGCTTGTATTTATTACTGGACTGCAAGTGATTTTTCTTTTTGCCAGAAATAGGTGGCATTGCTATTTAAAGTTCATAAACTACTTAGGACAATGTGCCTGTGGATAGGTATTGGTAGACCTTTTTGCAGCTTAGAAAGGTGACTTAATAAACTGCTTGTATGAATATTTTCCCTACTCCCCCAAAAGCCAGCTCCATTTTAGAAACACAGCATGGTAATTGTCCTTACAACCTCTGTAAGCCAAGTGCTACAACTTGGCTAGGTCTTATGTTAATATTCCAGAATACTAGAGAAATTGCTTTCAGTGATGAAATATTCACAGTTGAATACTTGTTCAAGACACGGTTGTTCACAAATCATTAATTCAGATTCTGATTTTCCCACATATAACACCATAAAGCTTGAATATTTAATCCCCTTTAATATTAAATAATCTACATTGCTTTGCTGATACCTTGTAGAAGAAACTTCCTGCATTTGGATAATGGAACTAGAATCTGATTCTTTGCTGCAATTTAACATTGATATTCTAACAGTATGTATACGTGTGCGTGTGTGTGTGTGTGTGGCGCGCACACACACACACAAGACTTTGAGTACTTTAGCAGAGTCATTAAGAGCTTCATCCTGAAAGTGAAATTTCTTGCATACTTTTAATTCTGCACTAAGAAGCGCTGGGACATATGTTTTAACCACTTAATATGCAACATTTGAAAATAATGAAAATATTACAAAAATGGTCCTAAATCAATCTTTGAACTTTCAGTATGTATTTATGTATGTATCTACCTACCTACCTACCTATCTTCTCAGAGGGGATATTGGAAGTTTTTCTGCTTTCAACTAACCATAGTTTAATATATAATCCTAGTCCAGATAGCAACAGGGATTATTGTACTATGTTTACTTGAAACAAGCCATCTATAAACCTTATTTTTGATGTGTTCCTTGCTATATAGTGAAGGATAGTACAAGTTTTATCTGTAATTATAAATCTGGCTTGGTGCTGGTATATATCAAATTAATCAAATTAATTTGCACAGGCAGGGGAACACATTTTTATTTTTCTCTACTTCAATCCCTGAAATTGAAAGTTACTTTCTCTACACATTACATTGATTTCTTATAGGTTGGCTGTTGGCAATTGCATATCTGGAAGACAATCAGTAGAGAGTTGGCAGTGACTAGGAGAACAACAATGCATTTTATTTATTTAAATTTATTTATTTATTTAATTTATAATTTAAATTATAATCTTGTTGATGTACTGCTTGGTTCTTTTGGGCTAGTTGGCACTCAGTTTTTATGTGCAAATAGGCTAACTGCAAATGGCACTCATAAGGAATGATCATCTGCTTTGTCTTTTAAATTACTTTCATATATGTGTAGAGCCATGCAGTTGTCAGTAAGGTGAAGCCCGTATATTACATTGATATTTATTTTCATTGCTTCTTTTATTTAAGCATAAGTAATAGGAGAGAGGAAGGGAGAAAGAAAGAATGAATGAGTGATTGTGTATTTGACTTTTGCATGATTTCAAGAATCCAGAGCAAAGAAGTTGGTATAAATAACCTGCTTGGTTTTGTTTTTATGTTTGCTTTTGGGAGAGGTTTATCTTGGAACTTCCTAATTATTTTAATTTTTCAAAGGCAGATTGGGCAAGTGAACCATATATGTGTGTATATGTGTGTTTACCAACCTTTTTAAAATGTAATGTTTCATTATTTTTGCACATCTCTTTAAGTTGCCCCATCAATTTCTTCATTTTATCCAATGAGTTATTAAAAGTGAAGTTAAAGGGTGGCTTTAGTATGTCATTGCATACAGTTCCCATCCATCACTTCAGTTCTTTCTTTTTGTTGATTCTCAGTTTGGTTCTTTTGGAACAATTGGTTGCTACCACAATAGATGAACACTGTCTCAAATATATATTTCTGTACTATACTAATCCGAGACCTCCCTCAGTTTCCTGCTTTGAAATTGCCTTAAATTTACTCTTTCTCTGCAATGGGCTGCTGTGATAATATACAATGTTTTTCAGCCTGTGGAGTTCTGATGGTGATGCCAAGAGTCCTTAGGATATTTTTCAGGCCAAAAATGGCCAACAAGTCCTGTTTAAATGGCTGAATGTATTTTGACTTGCAGGTCAACCCCTATAGTTAGCTCCCAGAAACCTAAATAAGACAGCAACCACAATTGCCCCTCAATGCAAAATATGTCTGTGTTGAAGATAATGCAGGCACATTCAGGGTGTTGTTCACAATACATTTCTGTTAACTGCATCTGCATGCGATCTGATAAACACGTTCCCTCTTCAAACTACAGAGTCCTGTCACAATTCTGCAGGCGTTCAGTGGCACATTTTTAATTCCAGTGGGACTTGTGCTCAGTGTAATGCAGCCTTTGGAACAACAGGTATGTCCCAGCAAGGACTTTTTGTGCCATTTGCTGACTTCCCCAGAACGTCTAGCCAGTGCTGCTTCTCTACATAACCTACAGCCACCTCTGCATCCCTTCCTGCTATAGAAAATCCATTAAGGAGAGAAAGATGGAATGATCAGAAGGATAATAAGCTGCATGTGAAGTAATATTTTGGATATCGAGAATGGAGGGATTTTTTTATTTGATTAGTGCTAGGTATAATTTGCCATTCTTTGATTAGAATGAATATAGAAATTCTCACTCATCCAGGTCATGGTTGTCCCAAAGATGCTTTTTCAACTGTTTTTTGTTTTTCTTTGAAGATGTTTTGCTTCTCATCCAAGAAGCTTCTTCAGTTCTCACTGGATGGTGGGGAATGGAAGGATTTATACTCCTTGCAGACAGCTGGACATTTGCATTCTTTTAGAGAGTCATTGAGGCCACGTGGAGGTTTATCTGTGTCAGGGTCACCTGAGTAGTGCAAATGGGTGAAACTGTGTTTTACTCTTGGGGTGGACAAGCTTCTGCCTTAGATGAGAAGATGGGAAAGAAAAAACTCAAACACATCAAGGAAGCCCTCAGAACATGTGACTATCCCAAGTGGGCCTTCATCAAATCTCAAAAAAGACCAAGCAGGAGTTCCTCCATAACAAAGAAGAGAACAATGAATGGGTCAACATTGTCATTCTATATGTTGCATGAATACTGGAAAAGCTCAAGAGGATCTTCAGCCAACACAACATATGTGCACACTTTAAATCCAGGAATATACTAAGGTAGAAGCTTGTCCACCCCAAGAATAAAACATCCAGACATAAAGTGAGCAAGGTGGTATATGCAGTACAATGCAGTGAGCCATGTGCAGATCTGTACATTGGGGAGACAAAACAACTTCTTCATAAGCACATGGCACAACAGAGAAGAACAAACCCATCAGGACAAGATTCAGCAGTCCATCTGCATTTAAAAGACAAAGGCCATTCTTTAGAAGACAGCAAATTCTACATTTTGGTTTGAAAGAGGGGTCAAAGAGGCATCTATGACAAAATTTAACAGTCCTCTCTCAACAGAAGGGGAGGGATACGACAATACCTATCTCCAATCTACCACACAGTCCTTTCAACAGTTCCAAGAAGGCTCCACACCCGTTTGCACTACTTGGGTGACCCTGACACATATAAACTTCCAGGTGGCCTCTGTGATTCTCTAAAAGAATGCAAATGACCAGCTGTCTGCAAGGAGTATAAATCCTTTCATTCCCCACCAGAGCTGAAGAAGCTTCTTGGATGAGCTGCAAAATGTTTTCAAAGAAAAACCAGAAAATCTAGTTGCCTCTTGAAAAAGCACCCTTGGGACATCTTTGATTAGAATGAGATTTTGGCAGACTATGACAAGAAACTTTTGCCACTGCTGGAAAAAATTGAAGTGGCTTTTGTTACTTAACAAATGAGGAAGAGCTATGCAGCCCTTCCTGGGGAAATCCACTCTATCCTCTTTTTACTAGTAGCTGGTTTCTGTTGCAAGCCCAGCACTGTGCAGATCTCTTCCTTGGGCGCTATTTGGCTCAGAGATTTCCTTTGCAAATATTTATACTCCATGTAGGTAGCATTTGTTTAAAAATTACAAATGGTAGAAAATTAAAACAGGAAACAAGCACATCATTATCTCATGGCTAAATAGGAAACTTTCCATTTGGGAAGGTTTTTCTCCTGTTTAATCAATATATTACAATATTATACTTGATGTTGTAAATAATGTATCTAAGATTACTGCTATTTGACTATATAGACTGAAGTAAACAGTTTATTTCTTTGGCTAGAAATGAATAATAATTTATATATAAGATAAAAATTGCATCTTGGTAAATGGAAATTTTCACAGGAACCGGCAATATTGATCAGAACAAGTGTGTATTTGATACTGGAAGCATGCTGCTCTAATAGGGAGCTGCTTTCTACACATGGGAAAAAGAACTGTCAACAAGTATGAGAAATCAGGACATCCTAATGAGAGCATTTTGGCCCTATGGCTTGGCCTCAAAAAGGCTGCCTGCCTTTTGATTGTTGAATTCTTTTGGATGCGATGCTGTGCTGTATTTTATGCTCTTCAAGTCACATTGAGGGGACTCTGGAATTACTGGAAAGGCTACATTTCTAAGGAAATATTTTAGAGGATTAGAATAGTGGTAAGAGGTGGTTTCATTCTATTTAGTTGCTTATGCTGTTAAACACCTCCCTCTTCTGGGTCTGGAAAGGTGTAAGTACTTTATATAAAACCTGTAAATTCAGGTTTTCTGCAACTTCATAGAAAAATACTTTTTTAAAAAGTTATTAACATCTGAATTAGTTTAGGGTTGCTCTTGCATCTTATTAAATTGAAGCTTGCAAAAATTATTGTGTTGTGCATATATGAATACTACTTATACATAAGCAGGCATCCAATATTATTTGTGTTTACATCAACCTCATTTATACAGAAATTAAAATAGACAAAGTTCCTTCCAGTCAATATATTCTCAGACTAGAATGTTCCTGGAAAGGTTTGCAAAGCCCCTGCACAAAGATGTTACCATCAGATTCTTAAGATGCAAAAGGAACAAAAGATCTTATCTTATGGCAATCCAAACCTTGCAGCTCTGAAATGTCTTCCTAACTACCAAGGATTTCAAGTGTAACATAGTTTTTCAGTGCTCTTTGGCAAGACTGGAAATGTTTTCCCTCACAAAGTCTGTTCTCTGGTATCTTTTGTGGCCTTCCCATGCATGATAGGACAACATGAGAGGAGGCTTGATATGTTAAATGTTTAATTTCCTTTGTACAAGACCCAGTTCTCAATAACTAAGCCTCTGGTTTAAAGGATCTTGGATAGGAAGACTAGAGTGGATGCAGAATGGTGCAGATAGTGGCAAGTCAAATGGACCAATCTAATATGGGCAGCTTTCTCTAGCAAAATATGCTATGTGCTTCCATTTTCATGACAGAAATATAAACTATTTAATTGCCATGGATTATAGCAATATAAGCATCATGTTGAGTAATGTGTTAATTGAGGTGGGGGCAGGGGGCCTATAGTATTCAGTTGGAGGCTTGACGAGATGTTTGCAGTGGAAACTTACTTTAGATTGATAAATAATGGGAAATGTTTGGATAAATTTAAGTGATTCATCAGCATTGGATTGTCAAATCAGGTTCCATTTTTGTATATATCTTTTGAAATAAATGGGAGAACTTTAATTTAAAAATGACCATTGTATTTTACTTCATAAATTCACTGTTGTGGAAATTCTATAAACTTGTGTAATGGGACACATGGTGTTAGCTGTGGAGTGTATTGATATAAATTGATACATAGTATTGATTCTTGTGAGCTTAATTTTTTTCCCCAAGGGAATAAATTTATGGGTTAAGAATATGTTATTGCAGTGGTTCTTAACCTTTTTGAACGAATTGCCCCCTTGAGCCAATGAAAGTTGTCATCACCCCGCTACAGGTTTTGTGGGTGTGGCTTGGTCATGTGATTGGGTGGGCGTGACATCGGAGAGAGGGAGATGGGGGAGAAATTGAATGAGATATAGTTGGATGAATGGTGGATGGATGGATAGATCCATCCATCCATCCATGGAGGAAGGGAGAGAGAGAAAAAAGGAGAGGAAGGAAGGACCACAAACCCTGGCTTCAAAAGACTCTTTGAAACAGCAGAGCAGTCTAGAGCTGGATCCAAGAGTCTTTTGAAGCCAGAGTTTGTGGTCCTTCCTTCCTCTCCTTTTTTCTCTCTCTCCCTTCCTCCATGGATGGATGAATGGATCTATACATCCACCATTCATTCATCCATCCATCCATCCAACTATATCTCATTCACTTCCTCCCTCCCCTCTTTTCCTTCCTCTTCTTTCGTTCCCTTCCTTCCTTCCATCCCTCTTGCGTTGTTTATCCCTTTCTTCCTTTCTCTTT
>JAEANM010019955.1:0-12228 GCA_017656035.1 Myanophis thanlyinensis
CAGCCCTGTGTCACCTCCCGGGCAGCTGAAACTAGCCAGGAGGGACATGGATCTAGAAGGCAAGTGGTGGCATTAAGCCCCCCCCAGCAATCTGTCCACCTCATCTGGGGTCACAGAATCAAATGCTTGGAATGCTTGGGCCTGTAGGGTCTGAACATAAGTTTTATATCACAAACGCTTTCAGGCTGAAATTCATCTCACAGGATATTACAGGAAAGTGTGAAATAAGCATTTCCCACATTGCTTCTACCAACCAGGATATGATCTTGTTCATTTATTATGTTATGTTGGCTTTTAAAAGGGTAAAACACACACAGACAGCTTTTTTCAGAGGACAGTCTCTATTATGTGTAGTCTTTTCTTCTCCTGTTTAAAACAGACCATAGGAAGAAATTTGTCAATAACTATTTTCCCCTTGTTTTGCCTCTTCTAGAGTGATGTTCCTGAATGGTACTCATGATGCTCAGCCTTGGCACGTGTTCCCTAAGTGCTCACATGCTCTCTGAGGCAGGTTCTTTTTCTCCTGGAGGAACCACCACTGAGCTGGGCAGTGGAACCCAGAGATATGTGCTGGCCCTACCAGAGGAAGAAGCATGGCGGAAGCACCGGCTGGGTCTGATACAGCCTTCTCATTCCTGTAGCTTGCTGGAGCCTGACAACCTCATCTCACGTACTACCAGCTTTGATGCTCTCTATGAGTTGCGATCCCAGGAGAGAGAATCCACTCTGGGTTTGGATGGTGGCAGCACCTTTGACCTAGGGCAAAGCCAACTTATCCCTGTGAGCCCTGAAGTCATCAAACGCAGACGAGGGGGGCTGATTGAACAACGAGATATCATCAAGGCTCATGAAGCTCATAAAATGCAGAGCACGCCACAGGCAAGACGGAAAGAATGGGAGTAAGTACCAGACTGAGTTCAAAGACTGCCTTTCCACCTTGAAAAATTAGCAGGGGAAGACCTATACTTTAGGTCTTATTTTTTCCTGAGATAAGAATATGAGAGCGATTAATAGCCGAATGGGCTCCTTTGGTACAGAAATGCATGGAAGCATCTTTCCCACCTCTTTCATTAAAATTCAACTTTTTCAGAGAATTTCCCCCAGAATGTAATAGTTGGTTTCACTTAGTTTTAATCCTGCTATTCCAATTTAAGTAACACAGTTTCTGTACCTAGGTTATCATTTCATTTGTGGATAGGGCTTTTTTTTTTTTTTGCTAACCAAAGAGGTCCTGGTTTTAGTCCTTGATATCTGCATACAGGCCTCTATCCAAAACAATATTGAAAATAAATTACAACTACTATATATTTATTTATTTTGTCCTTTTTTCCCTTAAACATAACCCCAGAATTGGCTTCTGGAATCTAGGCTGCATTTATCCTCAATTGAAATGGTTGCGCTAGAGGGATAAAGGTTTGTATATCCATTCTTCAGAACCATCATTTCAGATTTCTGAGGTGGCCCATGGCTCTTTTTATGTTCATTATTTCAAAAGTTATATGCTTGTTAGTGGATGTTTTATTCTGACAAATGCCTTTTCTTTCTGTAAGCTGCCTGAGAATGTCTTATCCTCATGCCATGTCCACAGAGGACGCACCTATCAGTTGTGCTGAACATAGCTTGCTGAAGATTACACACCATGAAAGAGAGTGTCTCCATGACAGCTTTCCCTTGAATACATCAAGGCTGAAGCTGAAAGAATAAGCCTTCTCATCTCAGACTCCCGAACAGAGAACAAACAGGATCTCAGGTCTTTGCTTCCTCCCTGTATTAAGCATTGCTAAGCAACAGGGGATGAAGTTGCACTCTTCAGCCCCTGAAGAGTCTGACCATACTTTTAAGCAAGCTTGTAAATACCTATAGTATTTGCAAGCTGGATGCCTGGCAGCTGAGTGTGGCCTCCAGGTCTTGACAGGAAATCTTAGCATAGTCCTCCCCTATTGTTCTGTCAAGAAGTGAAGGCAATAATGGCAGGGATGGTCCCAAGTGGTTTTCTCTGATGTCACTCAGTTGCTCTGTTTTGTGCTAGATTCAGAGCATTGGCCAATGGGAGAGAGAACAGCATTGGGGGGGAGGTGGGAAAGAGCATTTACTGAGCGCTTGACATTTATGTTTAATTGTTGCTCCAGGTGATCCTCCCTGATTTAAATACAGAGCAACAGTTCCTCGAGGCAGGGTGGGTTATTGTCTGATATTAGATTGGATTAATGTCTTATTTTATTGTGGTTTTTAATCTTAAAATATAAATTGCTTAGGCTCTTATGCAATTGAGTAGTTTACAAGTTTATTGGATGGATAGATTGATGCTGGGAGAGAGAGACAGACATAATGACTGGCCAGATTCACTCATTAACTCTGTGACTAAGGAGGACTTGACCTGGACCTCTCCAATCTGTTATTTTGCTAGTTATTTTGCTAAGCTAGTTCACCTGAAATAAGAAAAAAATGGCTTGGCTAATGTTCTTTCACAAAACCCTCCCAAATATTCTCATTGTGACTGTACACTGTCATCCTGACAATTCTCTGATTCTTCTCAGAATATTTACACATGGTCCAAGTGTTCAATATCTTTATTTAGGAACTGTAGCAAATAGTGTCTTCTCATGAGCATACATACCTCCCTCATCATGCTGGTGTAAATTATGGAGTGGGGACCAACCAGAATAAATCTATGTGAGAGAGGTTGCAGGAAGGGAAGACAGCACATGGGAATTTTAGTGTATGAACAGAAGTCCCATTGCACAGTGTTAGCTATTGCTTTTATATATATATATATTGCTTTGCAGTTAGCACTGGATGCCAGGTCATGGAATTTTGCAGGGTAAATAGCTGATGGCAGGCTAAAGTGCTTTTCAGACTGGCCTAAAACTTCCCACATGTCAATCCTTGTGATGCTGGCAAACTCAGAAGACAAGAACCATTTAAATTTTGGGGAAGATTTTTATTAATCATAGGATAATGTAATAGAATATTGAAAATCTGCTAAAGCAATTCTCCAGATTAATTTATAAATAGGATAATTAAAGCAGACTTAACTTTTTCTCTTTGCTTCTCCCCTTCTCCAGCATAACGTATCTCTTTGCAACAGTCATGCTTCCTCTCTGGTGTTAATAAGATTTGCTAAACATTCTACCATACCAAGTCAATGACTACCATGTGTCCAAATCTGCTCTGGAACACCTATACATTTCAAAGGATTCTGCAGCATGTTTTAAAGCAGTAGACAACCTGGAGCCTTCAAGGTATTCTGGGCTAATAAAATCCTTCTCTACTGGCCATGCTAGCTTTGGCTGATGGAAATTGATGTCCAAACCAGTTGTACATTCAGTTCATAATTCTCTTTGACTGGGCCTGGTGTTCTCTCCCAGCAAATTGTACAACAGACAAATATGTCCAACATTCCCATTCCCCTGCCTTTAATGAAGAGACTGAAAAGCATAGACAGTATTCTTATCCTCAGCTTTCCATCTGCAGCTTGGTTAGTAAGTAGTTTAATTGTAATATAGTTATTTTCCTGAATACTATTGAATCAGATGCCAGACCTCCCAAGAGGAACAATATGGATAAAATGGTCTTAATTCTAATCTGATTCTAAAGAAGACCATTTTTAGAGTGGGTTGAATCACTCAATCTATATATTGAAACTATAATACCTTAATATAATTTATTATATTATATTAGGAGGTGGACTGGAACTCTATTTCTTAGCTTGGCCAAAAACACATAGCCCCCAGGATGCAGAAGGAGCTGGGGATAGTTTCTGGCATCCAACAATTAGCTTTATTATCATTTTAATTATACAATGGAGATCTATCTGCCTTGCAGTTTGCCTGATGGTGACTGCTAGCTAACTGCATTAATGGATCAGTAGGGAAAGCCCATTTCTCAATGGAGAACAAATGGTTTGAATGAAAAAAAATACACAAAACATCTCTGGGTAAAACTGGGAAAAAATTTCCTGCAGAGTTCAGTCTCATCGAAACTAGTCAGTGTTGAAAATGCTGAGCACAGGAACCAGATTTAGTATAAACCAGCTCCCAAAATAAGCTGAACTGAGGGTGTCAATGATTTGCCCAATGCCAATCACCAAACTAATGCTGGTTAGAAATTTAGTACCAGGTAATCTCAGTTTCAAGCTTTACATTCCTACCACTACATTATGTTGGAGTTAGTGTTATAAATAGTACAGTGCATTTTTATAGTTCAGCCCATATTTCCATTCATTTTTCAATAATTGAAATATTAAAATTGGCTGAATTATGAACTGAATGTACAAATCAGTCACATGATTTTACAATTGTGAACAGATCTCATTTACTATTATTAACAATCCTGACTATTGATAAACCTATCTACTCTATAACCCCCTGCTTTTTTTCTTCTGGTCTAGTATCTAATATGGATTTATTCCCAAAGTTATACAGATGAAAAGTTGGTGCTTTCCAGTTATTTTGGACATCAGCTCCCATATAGCCTTATCATTTGCTAAGGACTGATGGAAAATTCTCAGGCATATAGAGGCTATCTGATTTATTTTTGGATACATAGCCAACACTAATTGTAAGGAGAAAAACAAGGAACAATCTCTTGCCCCATGCTCTTTTTGGACAGCTGCGTTGTCATCCATGCTTGGAGAGATGAACTTCTACAGTGGTGAGATTGAAATAGGTCAGTCTTCTTCAGTGGATACTCTCCAGAAATGTACTTTCCAATTCCTAGCACAGTGTTTTTTCCTTATCTCTCCTAATGCTTCAACCTATTTTTGAAAATTTGCTTACCTTACACTACAATGAGTTTTTAAGATGGGCTCCATTGTTTTTAAAAGGATTATTGAAAAATCTTCGCTGATGTATCATGTCCCTTTGACCATCAGACACTGGATGGTAAATCTGGATATCAGTTTCCTAAAGTGGGTTTGATCCACACAGAACAAAATCAATTTCCTATTTTTGGTTCATAGGGGCGATAAGTATTGTAGATACTTAGGAGAGTATTGTAATTCTATCAGGAATACTTGAATAAGGCTTATTATTTCTCAGGGTTTCTTAATACGTTACAAGTTTTAAATATTTTCTTAGGTATTTGCAAACTTAGATGTCACACAGGTGCCATTCACCCCATCCATGTTAACATATGCACATGGTAGTAAATAGGTTTTTCTCTCTCTATAGCCCTCAATGTTAGCAAACTAAGTATTGTGCCCCCCTTACCTTCAGGCTCTTCTTTTCTTTATCATAGGTACTTGAAGGCTTTCTACTACATCCTGTACTACCTGTGCTGATGATGTTTATGCTGTGCCAATGGCACAGGAGAGATTTGAAGGGGAATAGAGTTTGCTTAAAAATCAGATCAGTGCCTCATTACCGGTAGCAAACCACCACGGTGTGTGCATGGAAGCCAAATTAATAAATGATAGGCAGGCCGAAGAAAAAGGAAAAGGGTTCTTTCTGGATATGCAGCTTAGTGTCTACAACTGCTGTTTCTCTAATTAACATCCTGTCATCTCATTTAATACTGGTGTGGTTCATCAATTGCCTTTGTTATTTTGTTCAGGTGAATTGTTTTGGTAAGATAATGATTTGTGATTTCCTGCAACATCCTGAAAGTCCATAGCTTTTCTATACTCTAGTGTACAATTGCAGGACTTTTAATTTATAGCTCACCAGCTTCAAGAATTGCATAAATCAATATTGTTCCCTTATTTGGTGTTTCAAAAGGAAAGGGAAGAAGAATGATGGAGGGAGGTAATACATCTAGCAAGTTGCAGTACACACTGTTGGCTGTTGGACCATCAGTTTCAGAAACCTACACTAGTGCATCTCTTATCCTGGATCTCCTTCATATGGGTTCTCAAATGCTTTGCTCAAGATATAACTTCTGGCAGACTTTGAGCATGATGACAAAGTAGAAAGGAAGATTTTACCATTCCCATTTAGTTTAGGTGTTTGAAAAGCATGTAGTGATGTCTTTTGTTTCTAATTAAAAAATATTTATTTGGATTTCATTTGATGTGCAAGAAAATAAGGATCTGAATCTCCTTAACTACACAGGAATTCTCTTCTCATCCACCTTCCTAGATCTTCTAAGCTTAATAGCAATGTCACTGAAAATGAGCAGGACTGAACTTAATAAGTGTTTTGTCAATTTGCCCAGGAGATGGGACAGCAATTTTCACTCCTTGACTCACTATTTCAAGTCCACATATGTGAGGAGAATCACAGATCACTTTTAATTTGCTTCAAAGGACCCGAGGGATGAAAATGTTGGTGATACCGAAGTGTCCCAAGTTAGTGAGATGGATTTCCCTGAAAGCATATCCTCCAGCCTTTCACAACCTACTGACTTCCAACATGATCAGAAACTGTTGAATTATGGCAATTCTTCTACATTCTCTCCTCTCCTGTCCTGGAATTTAGAATTTTGTTACTTTCAGCATTGGTGCCATAAAAGTGTGTGTGTTTCATTTTTCATTATAATATGCCAATTTGTCAACTGCAGTCACAATATGAAAATTAGCCATGACCTTGAAACTGAGTTATATTTATTTGTGTGGCCTTCTAAGCTACAGAAGCTTCCCACTCCATGTATACAAATTAAAATGTGATGTGAATCATGAGTACATAGCATTTAAAATTCTGGCCTAGATACTCTCAACCTCAGTATCTCCATCTGTTCAAAAAAGCAAGAGATTGGCCTTAAAAGAATGTTTTAAAAACATATTCACATGTGTGTACACATTCAGCTTACTCATACATCCCACTGTCTACATTAGTGTGAACTTGTACAATGTCTTGTGTCCCTAGCATTGAAATAACCAGGATCAAAATGCCTGCAACTCTTTTTTTTGGTCCAGGTATCTTAGCTACTTTATAGAACATTTAGGATCACTAATACTTGCACAATTATGTTTTTATCCCATTACATGTTTTAAAAATACTGCATTAATTATTGAATGGAACAACTGGGTTATGGATCAGGGAATTGCTTAGAATCTCTGGAGCTCTAATAGAGACTGATTCTAAGATGAGAAAGTAGAAAAGCAGTCTTTTGACTTTTGCTGCTTTTTGTTATCAGGCAATCAACTCTACTATCGGAAATGTTCCCACCAAGTTTATTGTTTTTTTATCTAAGATGATTTCACTAAGGGAAGTTACTCTCTCCTACTTCTCAATCAGATTGCACCTGGACAATAGTTAATTCAATTAACCTTGCCTATTTGGCAGCTGTACCAAGCTGGTTTACTCTCTTCATATGGTGGTTCTTTTATTCTTTCCCTCCCCCAATTATCTTATCATTTCTGTAACTTGCCGTTGGCCCCATATTTATTTATTTATTAATTAATTTAATTTATATACCGCCCCCTCTCCCGCAGGACTGGGGCGGTTCACAGCCAATAAAAAACAAATATCAATACTACAATACAATTAAAAACAATTAAAACAATTAAACAATGGCCCAGTAAATATCACTTTAAAATCAGTTTAAATAATTAAGAATAACCCCAAAATTTAAAACAAGTTTATATAAAATTTAAAAAATATAAACCCAAAAATGCTTGTATGTGAAAAAGAGACAAAGCACATTACATAAATTGGCTTTATTTGCTTGCAAGACCTCTCACGCATTCTCAAACAACTATACCCTTCTAAATGGTGGAGGTTATCTTTATATCTCATTTTCTTCTACGCATGGCTGATCTGTGTCTTACATTCAAGAGTAAGCTATTTTCATTGGAATATAGGTTGTTTCTACAAAAAATTGGTCATTTGGCCATCAAATGTTGTATTATTCACTCTGTAGATAAGGAACCTTCTATCCTTTCTCATGAATGGGGTTGCACTTCTCCATTTAGAAGTAGTGCACAATCTGGGGATCCTCATGGAATCACAGCACATGCTCAAAAGAACAAGTGGCAGCTGTGGCCATGAGTGCCCTTGAGCAGCTTCACTGGTTTGTCCTCCAAAGAGTAACTCCCATCCTTATCACTTCACAGCTCAATTATTTCAATGTCCTATACACAGAGATGCCCTTGAAGACCCTACAGAAACTTAAACTGGTACATAATGCAATAGTACAAGAAATGGTGTGCTTGCCTAGACGTGCCATTGTGCCAGTTGTTTTTCAGTCAGTCACTAGAATCTTATACAAGTACAGACACCCATTTTGTGAGATGCACTAGCTGCTATTATGTTTATAATGTCAATTAATAAGAATCAATTAAGAAAATGACAGATATCAAGGACCTGAATGTTGGACAGAAAAATCATGGTCCTATTCGACTGAAATATAAACATTCTCACTCTTTAGAGTAGGAGTGTCAAACTCAATTTCATTAAGGGCTGCATCAGGGTTGTGTTTGATCTTGAGGGCCTGGGATGGGTAGGGCCAGGGTGGGTGTGACCAGCTCGATGTCACATGTGTCAGAGGCACCTGTGGTGGCCCGAGTGGTCTGCCAGCACGAGCTCTGTTTTCAGGTGCAATGGCCTCCTGTAGCCATCTGCCAGCAAAAATGGAGCTTGGGAAGGCTGCACAGAGTCCTCCCGAGCTCTGTTTTTGCTGGCAGAGGCACTATGGGCCTTTACTGTTTCCAGGGTGATTCTGCAAGCCAGATTTAAGCACCCCACATGCCGGATCCAGCCTCCAAGCCTTGAGTTTGACACCCCTGCTTTAGAGGGACTGATGAGTGAATGCACACCTGAAGATTCACTTTCACAAACAGAATGAGATATGAAGTAAAGGATTCCTCAAGTGATATTGAAGAGCTGAATTCTAAAACATGGACCTTACATATTCTCTAATCAAATAAGATATTTTCACAAGGGGATCAAAGATGGTACTGGTGTGATAGTCAGCCATTGCGACTGCTCCAACCCTCTGTTTTAGTTTTTTTTAACCATAATTTAATCATAATTTAAGCAACCTTTAAGATCTTTAAGCAATGTAGACCTTCCAATGTGTGGCCCTGGAGAGAATGAAGGACAGAGCTAGAGAAGATGGTGCTGGGACAACAAGCTTGGGAGACAGCGGAGCTCTGCCAGGGCAGGCTGGATGGTGGATGCATCAAGGAACTGCTGAGGTGGAGGCTTCGGGAGACCGCTGAGGGGCTGATTGCTGAGGTGGAGACTTTGAAGGACCGCCGAGGCATCCCAAAGTGGCAGCAGGAGCGAGGACACCGGGGTGACCAAGGAGACAGCCTCAGGAGTCCACCAAGGTTTGCCAGAGGCAGCAGCACCAGGAGCGGCCGAGGAGATCTGCCCATTGGGGCAGCCAAGGAGATCTGCAGTGACACCAAGGTGAAGGCAGCAGCCTTGAAAAACTCCTGGGACAGTGCCGCCAGATGGACATTGCAATCAAAACAGCAGACATTGTGTTTCGTCTCTGTTCCTTCTCTCTCTACTTGAGTATTCACTTCCTTCCTAATCCCTATCCTTCCTACAGTCTATTCCCCTTGCTCTCCTCGATTTTGCAGTCACATAAGCATTTCACTTTATGTCATATTGTATAACTGTGAATGTGAAAAATAAAATTTGAACTTGAACTTGAATTCACATGATCAACATTCAAATAATGTGGTGAAACATGAAGTACTGAATATGAATAGTTAATCAGTCTTGTGATACATATTTATGCTAGTTCTGCAAATGAATATTGTGTAAAATGTCTTGTAAAATTATCATGTTTCTGCTGCTGCTATTAGTAAACTTGCTCAAGAACTTGCAGAACTTTTTTTTTTGCAAAGCTAAATTAACTGTCAGCTGCTCACTTGACAGACAAAATACACCACCCCTCTGTTTAGCATGAATGCCAAAATGATGCACATTTCAAATAAATGTTTTGCCTATTTATGATTTTTAAAGCATTGAGTATTTAGGTCATCTTGGTTCTATATCTAAAAATGTGAAGCAGCCTTTATAGTAGGTATACTAAAAAGGCTAAATATTATCTTATGTCAGTGATTCATATCATATGCTAATCATGTTCTACTGTTCTGCTCTTTATAGCTGTAGCTACATATTATAAATTATCTCATTAATATAACAGACCACTCTTTCATTATTTAGACAGTATGTTCCTTTAGGTTCCAGCAGCCAAAAGTTATGGCAGTCATATCCTTCCTGTTTTGATATTCATGTCACTAATGTACTTCCCATGGCTTCCAAAGATTTAATTAAATCAGCAAAATACTATGTTAAACTAATGATTAGCCTGGCTGGAATCCCCAGAGGTTTTAAAAAAAAATCTGCAGAAAAATGCTCAGTAGTTCTTTGGTTTAGAATCTAAATATGACATCAAATATGACATTATTTTGATTGTGTGCTATTTGTCACTGTTAGAATAAAACAATAGTTCTGATGTATTCACATGTATCATTCCTCCACTGTTGAATTTTACTGATGTACGTAAAATGTTATAGATATAAAACAAACCTTAATTTTCTTTTCCAGAAATTATGTTGCCTAGTGATGGCAGGAGTTGTAATTAAAACACAAGGTTGGGATTAACTATTGGGAGCTCTCTCTATGAATCAAATTAGATTCATATGTGTTATTTGACAGGAAAAGCCCTTTGCTTTCATTGTGAGCTTCTCCATAGCATCAATTAGCTTATTTCTAGACATAAAAACCTGATGTACATGGACCTAAATCCAATGTAAGAGAGCTGTATTATAATGGAATTCATAAAACAACAAATATGGATTTTTAGGTTGTAAGTAGCTTTTCTATGCTAGAATATTGATTAATCTAATTTGCTACTGTTGGATCAAAGTGTCAGATGAGCCCAAGTTTTCAAGGCCTTTTCTCAGTCCTAGCAAGTTGCTATTTATATTGACATTTAGGATTTTCTATATGATTATTGCAGTGAGATTATTATATGCTTAGAGTTGAAAAGATTGGACACTATTTACTATTGTGGAATTGTTGGTGAAATTGGCACATCTTGATGAGATGGATAAATTAATTTCTTTGATTAGAGAAAATTCATTGTGTATTGGTGATTGGAAACTTATGAACATTTTGCATAAAAGTAAAAAACCTTTTCTCAATCTTTTTTTCACCACAGACCCCCTTTAAATACCTTTTGTGGCCAAGTGCCCCAACACTTGAGTCAAGATTTAAATCATAACATTACTTCAAGCTTTTGCAGACCCCCTGTGAGGACATCAGGGGCCCCCAGGGGTCCATGGACCACAGGTTGAGTACCAGTGATTTATGGCTTTGATGATTAGACTGTATAGATTGCAGAAAGAAGAATATCATGATGTAATTTAGAGAAAAAAACTAAAATATAATTGTACTTATAACTGCTTTGAAGAATATTGAAAACCACTTTTTGTATTTTTTTTTTTAGCTTTTATTCTTTTCTTGCACTTTTTTGTTCCTCTTTGATTTCTTTCTTTCGCCTTGTTATTCCTTACCTTATATTAGCTAATATTATTTTTATATAACTAGCAAAAACTGAAATACATAAAGAATATTGGAATTAATTATAAGGATCAGCAACTTGGTTTCCTCCAGAAGTTTAGGATTATAGCTCTTAACAGGTCTTTGCAATTAGCCATGGCTGCTTGGGAATCAAAGTCCAATTTAGAAGACATCAAACTGCCTGTTCTGGATTTCCCTGCATGCAAACCCTTCAGGCCTTCCTCCAGTAGTACATACGTGAACTCTGTTATTGCGGGACACAGAAGGCCTATTTCAGCAAAATAAGCAACAGTGCATATTTTAATAGTTTAAGGCAGGATCTAAGAAACTCCAAACCTTGTAGCATGGTGAGTATCTCCCTGACTTCTTCAGTTCATCTCCTTCTCTCCCTGTCTCTCTCTCCCCCCCCTCTCATCTGAATACATATTAGAATGAAATATTTTTATTGTAGTTAGGCTGGATGTTGCATCTGTAAGCAGTTTGCTTTGCTAACAGCTTTTCCCCAAAATTTATCTGTGAGGTCTGCATCTTGCAGACTCATCATTCATTCATTCATTCATTCATTCATTTACATTTTTGTAGATTTTCACCAGTGCAGGTATGCAGGTCTAGGTCTGTTCGGGTCTTCTCCCATGTGAGTTTGAGAATATCTTTGCAACATTTCGGCGCGATCCCACTCACCATCTTCAGGCTGGTGCCTTCTGCTTCGTGCCAGTGCAAGAAGTGTATGACCAGAGCTGCTGTCTCTCTATAAATACTGGTGGGAGGGCGTGGTGTGCTGGGCTGGTTGGCTGCGCTGCTGCCT
>JAEANM010019956.1:0-12228 GCA_017656035.1 Myanophis thanlyinensis
ACCTCCTTTCTTCAATTTATTCCCAACCTATTTCCTACCCTCCCATTCTGCCCTAACTTACCTGTGGTCGTGAATGGTTGCGTAAGCAATTCACTGCATATTGTACCATGTATGACTGTGCATGTGACCAATAAAATTTGAATTTGAATGACTCAACTACGATGTAGCTCCAAATTATGTACATATAAAAAATTTAAGGCATTATTAAATGCAGCTTTATAATAAGATGAAAACAAGGTGATACACAATTCAGGCGAGAGCCTGAGTTTACAGTATTTGAAAAAATTCTGGTTCAAATTACTTTTCTCCCTCTTGTATTGGCCGTTTTGACATAAAAAATAAACTATTGGTCTAATTGGCAGCAAAATAGAAAACAAGTTACAAGCTACTACAATTGCCCTAAATTCTGTGATGTGATTGGGATTTACTAAAGTTGAGAAAACCTTTAACCGGCAAGTAACACTTGAAACATCCCAATTACTAGGAGTACAGTGCGTGATTTAGACTAGTGCTTCCAAAGAGATCTTTTCTGCAGTTAAGTACCTTATCAATCTAAATTGAGTAACTCATAGAACAGTTTTCAGGTGTGCACATTTTAATATACTTATTCTTGACCCTGAGCAGCAGTGTCCAATACATATATTATATACTTGGATCACATCTAACTATTTGGTGCTGTTGAAGCTAAATCAATAGCTCATCTGCTGTCCTAATACTTATGGAACAAAGATATAATTAGAAACAGTTTCTCTTAGTTAAGACTCCTGGATGGGCAGAGAAGTGGACTATAGAAGGAATAGATCAGACATCCAGCCCTTGCTTATCAATGGAGTGGAGCAAGTGGCCAGTTTTAAGTTTCTGGGCGGTATCATAAAAGAGGACCTGACCTGGGGTGTTCCCAGTGCAGCACTGGTCAAGAGACCAGCAGAGATTATACTACCTGAGACTTCTCAGGAAACAGCTGAATGAAAAACTGATGACCTACCACTGCACCCCAGAGAGTATTTTAACTTACTGCACCTGTGTATGGTTTGCCAATTGCACAATGACAGACAGGACACTGCTCCAGAGGGTTAACATCAATGCCCAGAGGATCATAGATTGCCCCCTCTTTGGAAGAGCTTTATAGTTCCCACTGTTAAAAACATTCCTAAAGATCCATCTCATCCTTTTTTTGAACTATTACCATATGGCAGACAGTACAGGATAATGAAAACAAGGACAAATAGCCTGAAAAAAGGCTTCTATCCTAGAGCAATAACTATATTGAATTCTACTGTATAGTGCAATATGAATGCAATATTTGGGGTATTCAATTGTAAAGAATGTGAAGGATGTGTGTTTGTGTTTTATTTTTATAGTTATAACGTACAACGAAGATGGCATTTAATTTCTTTGTACAGGCTGCAATGACAATAAAGTAAACTAAACTAAATATTACATCATTCCTTATTTGGTGGTTAGTGCCAGAAATAATTAAATGTGACAAAACATGCTTAGTGGATAAACCAATTGTATAAACATCAGCTCTGTAAACATCTATTATTATCTGTGATTTCTTTGTTGATTAATGATCTAAACTGCTGAGAAAAAAATTCAAATAAATATTGCAATTACCTACCAGTTGGCTGTTTGGGTGGCATTTCTGACTCTTGTGCATGATTTTTCCCTTGATGAAAATACCCAGCATGAGGTTCTTTGAGAATTACTTAACAAGACATAAAACAATAGCATATATCAGTATTTCTTCTTTTTTTGTTATTATTTTAGTCCAGATCTCCAGTGCCACAATATATCAAGAATTTTTACATTGTCTGATTTGTTTTTCTTTTTTGGAATTACAGGTAGACCTCGACCTACAACCACAACTCGGATGAGAATTTCTTCTGCTGAGGAAGATGGTTAAGTAAATCACACCAAATTTTGCAACATTTTTTCCCTGGTTGTTAAGCAAGTATCTGTAGTCGTTAAGTCAATCACACAGTCATTAAGTGAATCTGGCTTACTTTTCTGTGCTTTGAACTCAACAAATGCTCCCCCTGATTTGAATCTGACAGGCAGCTGGCAAGGTTGCAAATAGCAATCACATGGACCCCAAAATCCAAATTTTGATCATGTAACTGGATATGCTGCAACTGTTGCAAGTGTGAGGACTGGTTGTAAATCACTTTCTTCAGTTTCATAACATTGAATGGTCTCCAAACAAATGGTTGTAAGTGGAGGACTACCTGTACTTAAAGGATCAACAGTGATAAACAGAAACAGCATTAGATTCAGTAAACTTTGCTAATAACATGCTGTGAAATAAATAAAATAATAAAACAAAACAAAACAAAATCAAATCCAGGGAATTTCTAGAAGCCTGGCACTCTGACAAATCAGCCACCAATAGACAATAACAACATCTATAGACTATGCAAAAGAAACAATCAACCAGCCCAAAAGGAACAAAAAGATTCCAGCACTTCTCCACCAGTAATCAGCACTCAGATCAGCATAGATTAACTTCCAAGGTTAACTTCAGACCAACAATCAAGTAAGCAATACCCCACTCAAGACACTGCCAAAGAACCATCAGTAAACAGCCCAACCAAAGAATCTCTAAGACCATCCTTACCCAAATATAACAGGCAAGACACCAAAATATAAACTGACAGCAAAGCCCACTCTTTACTAGCACTGATGATGTGACCTACTTGGGGTAATGAAACATCTGCAAGAAAACAAGCAAGCTCAGAGAGCATCAAGGACCCACTAATAAATAAATAAATTACCTGGATTAGCTTCTGGTACAGCTTCAGAGAGCTTTGTGTGATAATCCAAGATAATGTCGGAAGGCAACACAAACAGCCCATCAAGAATCCCATCAATCACTGCTTGTAGACTAGAATCCACATTGGGACGAAGCTGAGTGAAGAATTCTACTGCCCCAATCCCAACCAATTGTTCCACAACAGAAGGATGCTAAAATTACAAATTCAATATTGAATTTAATATTATCAGAAATATGACTAATCTTTCCTGAGTGGTCTTGAATTAAAGCATTTTTTTCAAAAAACAAGGCCAAACAACAATAACAAAAACTTGGTTGCAAATATAGAATCTGGGGCTTGGTATCATATTTGGACCGTCTCATGTAGTATTTTACCCCTTGTTATTATATTTTAATACTTATATCTATATTTATACAATACTGACTCACAAGCACATATATTTACACCGTGTATAGTACATTCACTATGTGTACTATACTATAAGTATCGTAGTAGCATTTTTTTTCTCTGTATAGTGCAGAATTTTGAATCAATTAAACTTAGTTGTAGTTGAGATATTTTAAAACTTTAAAAATGAACAAATACATAAAGTAACCTAAAATATTAGTTCCCAATGCTTTGTTGATAGACATATTCTATATGCTGTTCATTTAACAACCACTTGCTCAGCACCATTTGAAGTTACAAGAGGTCTGAATGAATATTAGTTATGACTGTTTCTCAAAGTTTTGGCTGTCCTACCATCCCCAGTCACATGATCACAAACTGTGTGCTAGGCAATTGGATCACAGTTATCATAGTTGCAATGTCCCACAGTCACATGACTGCCTTTGCAACTTTCAATGCCAGCTTCCCATAAGTCAAATCAATAAGGAAGTGAGCAGGGAAGGTCACAAATTGCTCCAAATAAGTTGCTCACACAATTTCTCATCCAGAGGCAGCCACTCCCCGCCCTGTTGTGTTCATGCCATGCCTAACAGGCAACCCATGAAATCTTGCCCCCTCGTCAGCAACCATCCACCCTCTCACACATAGCAGCACCCACTTTCCTAATAGACAGCCTGCTTGTAAGTGGCCTGGGAATCAAGATTCTTACTTAAGGTAGTGCCAGGACTACAGGTAATCCTCAATTTACAAAAGCTCATTTAGTGACTGTTCAAAGTTACAAGGGCATTGAAAAAAAGTGAGTTAGGATCATTTGTCATACGGCAGCATTCCAATGGCCATGTGATCAAAATCCAGATACTTGTCAACTGACTCATATTGATGACGGTTGCAATGTGCTGGGGTCATATGATCAACTTTTGTGACTTTGACAAAGTCAATGGGAAGCCAGATTCACTTAACAACCATGTGACTAACCACTACAGCGATTCACTTAACCACTGTGGCAAACAAGGTTGTAAAATGGGGTCAAAGTCATTTAACAAATGTCTTGCTTAGCCACAGAAATCTGAAGTTCAATTGCGGTCGTAAGTCGAGGACTACCTGTAGCATCATGATCAATGCAATACTGTGATGTTGTACTTTATGACCATATTTCTCGGTGATGGAAAGTCCAGATCCAATTACCATTGTTAATCCAGGATGACCTCTATTGACAAAATTTTAAAATGTACCAAATATTTTAAGCATTTTGTTGCAAAAGAATGCTTAAATTGAGTAATGCTCTGATTTTTTAAAAATGTAATATACGGTAGACATTAGTGGTTAGCTATTCTACTGCTCTTTCAGGAAAAAAAGGATTAGAGATGGCAATACCTTTAACAAGCTGGTCACCAAGTTCAAAACTTCTTCCTTCATTGGTACTACAGGAAAGTTGAACCATTCTAAAAGACTGACAAATAGTAGCTTTTCTTGAACCAAATCGTCATGTGTAATCAAATTATGATTTAATTTAGATAAAATATTCCTAAGGGCTCTTTCTCTAATTTCAGACAGCTCGTGACCTGTTAATTTTTTTAAAAAAGGGAAACATTGAAAAATAAATTATTTTACATACACACACATACACACACATTTTATAAATTACAACCAATCTTCTGCAGAATAAAAGATCTCTTCATTGAACATTACAGATTACAATTTAGCACAGTGCAGGTGAGAGGCAGATGTTTTTAATTTTCTAGTCTAGGGCTGAGAGTGATTGGTCCAAAATTATCCAATGAGCTTCTGCAGCTATGGTTGGATTAGAGACTGTCTCCAACTCCTAATCCAGCAATGTCACATGTACTCTTGTATATATGATACCACACACATACATGCCTGTATATACACTAACAGGTATTGCTTTGCATAAAATTAGCTAGTGAATTGATTTTGTTGAACCATCACACTGAAAATTTAGGATACTTTCTTAGGGAGGGCAAAACATGTGACTGTTCATCTTTCAACCATGATCTCATATAATCTATTCTTCTAAGCATTTTTTTGTTCTTCTAATATCAGGCATATTATTTACTGTTAAAAGCTTTGATTACTGTTTTTGCCACTGCATTTTTTCCATTTCCTGATAGTGTCAATATTCCTTTCCGTTTCTCACTCCATCTCCCTTCATTACATTCTAGCCAATTTTGGGCAGTTCTGCTGCAACAATGTTAACCCGTCTATACTCTCATCAATCTCCCCTATCTTTGGCATTCCCTTGGTAGAGAGGATTGTGAAGGACATTTATCTATTTTGCGTGGTCGTTAAGAGCTGATACCGATGGGATGGCACACAGTCACCGAGCAATCAATAGGTATAAAATATATGTGCGACTTTGAGAAGGGATCGTTATTGAGAATCCACCAAACTCAAACCCAAAAGTAGAGAAATAGGAGCGGAAAATGCTACTTTTCTGCGTGCAATCAACAGATTCACACTGGGGTTTGCACATCCTGAGAATCCTGGATTGGGAGTTTGTGAGCAGCTAAACAGTGATTCGGGGCTACTTTTTTTCACCCCCCCAAAGCAAACCCATTATCAACTTTTAGTAAAAAAAAAAAAAAAAAGTAAAAAACAAACAAAAACCAGCCCCTGAGAAGGCTCACTGGCTATCTGTGCGGAGAAAGCAACCACTTACGAAGTTTCCGAATAAGCGGAGACAACTCGATTGGGGGCGACGCCGCATTAACATTGCACCCAGCCATCGCGAACGCCTTCCCAGAGCGGCCCAGGTTCAACCGCCGCGCCGTAGGGAACGCGAATGCGCTCGGAAAAAGCGGGAGGCTATTTTTCAAGAGGCCGCTGGGAAATGTAGTCCCATCTGTGGCTTCCCCGCCCATCCCTGCTATATATTCTCGGACGAGAGGCTCTTTGCTGGAGACAGATTTGCGTGGTTAGTGATTCTCGCGAGTTTTGACTCGAGTCTTCCTAGTTGCCTAGAGAACAAGGTTTTCTCCCCTCGCCTCCTGGAAGCGCCGCTTTTCCCGCGTTCGCCTTTTTAATTGCAAGGAATTCAGTGAATCCGCCCGTCTTTCAGCCTAGGTCTTCTCAATGGCGAAATCTCTGCCAGAGTTGTTTCGGTCAGCGGGGTCATCTCTAGGCAAACGTATCCAACACGTTTTTTTAACCACCACTAAACCTAAGACTTTGGGTCACAATTAACAGACTATAGAATAACGTTTCATAAAGTTGGTTCTATTTTCCGAACTGACTGGAAATTTTGGGAGTTGTAGTTGCGGCAATCTAGTGTAACGCAGTACATTACGCTTAATATATAGCGGGTGAAACATTTCCACCACAACTCAATTTTTTACTTTCAATTTTGTGGCACTAGCATTCATTCTGGCAGTGAAATGCTTCCAGTAACGTTTTTTTGTGCGTGTCTGGCTTTTCAGGCAGTACTGAAGCGTGTGTAGGAATGAAATGTATGGCTGGAAATATTTCGAAGTGTACATTTATGTGTAGGTGTGTGCATTTACTCCAATTCTTACCTGTGATCCACTCCATATGTTGAACCACAAGCTAATCAACCTTATTTCTAGCCTAGTATACTTCACAAATCCAATTCATGGGGTAAGTTTACATTATTAGCTGCAATTATTTACTTCTCACCTGCCAGAGTAATCTTTTCAAAGAGTTTAACAATATAAACAATTGTAAATAAAAATGTAACAAACGTGATGAAACACTAATAAACTTAGGATCCTTTCCACAGAAGTATTAGAATTAAAGGTCCACTTGAAGGAAGAGGTCAGCTGAACAATCTTGGATAATGATTTTTAGAGAGAGAGAGAGAGATCTGAAAATCTTTAGAAATGTTATAAAATAAAACAGAAAGGCATCAGAAGCACCCCACAATAAATAATGTTGGCACATGAAGTAATGGTTTTAAGTTACAGGGGGGATTTGGGTTGAATGTCAGGAACAGCTTTCCAACAGAAAAAAATTACAAACATATCAGGAGGACATGAAATTACAGATCATTATACATGTAGTCCTCAATTTACGACTACAATTGAGCCCAAAATTTCTGTTGCTTAAGCAAAACATTTTTAAAGTGCATTTTACAACCTTCCTTGCCACAGTTGTTAACTGCAGTTGTTAAGAGTAACACGGTTGTTAAGTGAATCTGTCCCCATTGATTTGTTTATCAAAATATTGCAAAAGGTGATCACATGATCCCGGTACATTGCAATTGTTATAAATATGAGTCAGTTGCCAAGCATCTGAATTTTGATCAAATGACTGTGAGCATGCCGCAAGGGTCATATGTATGAAAAATGGTTTTAAGTCACTTTTTCAGTGCCATTTTAACTTTAAAAGGTCACTAAATGAACTGTTGTAAATTGAATATCTGTATTAGTGGAATTTAGGAATAAAATGTTTTTGTTTCCTTTACATAAAGTTCATAAAATGGGAAATATGTTATTCATTTCGGCCTCAGATATTATGACTTGAAATCTGGATCTTCTCAGAAGCAGCTGTTTTAAATTCGCAGGAAGTTGATTATGAACTGAAACAAAATGAGTTGGAATCTCAGGCAATAATATTTCCCATATTTTAATAATTTCATAAATTTCTGAAGAAAGAAAAGCAAGAAAAGGCCTATTTTATTGCATAACTTCTGACTCATATAGGCACAGCCAGTTTTTTTTCCTAAATAGTAGGAATTGTCACATAGTGATGAATAGCTTTTAAACTTTGTGTTATTTATATTAGAGAATGAATACAAGAGGAAGCATTTTAATGAGATTTGGTCAGCATTTGGTCAGTACAAGTTTAACTCTTATAATTTCCAAATTTCATGGCTGGAATTATGGGAATTATAATCTAGCATATCTAGTAGGTACCAAATTCTATTAAATGTTTTCTTGACATTGCCAGGGGTCCAAGCAGTAATTATCTAATTCTTAATATTCAAGATGCTGGATTATAAAATGTTTATTTGAACAGTAAACTGTCCTTTACCAATTGTACTCAAATTAATTTTGAAATTGGGTTTCAAAAGCACTTTGTTATGTAGTGGGTGATATAATCAGAGGAAAACAGTTTCTAGTTAAACAATACAAATACACCATTAGAATAACTCTTTGGATTGTGTAAAGCAAATAACATTTTAGAAACCACAGTAAATTTTTGAATGAAAGTAAAATACTGTTATTGTAATAAAATAATTTCATATCTCTAAAACACTGAATTTAGAGATTGCTGATTGCTATTTAGAATAAATCATTTTATATTTTTGCTATATTTTGTCTAACCATTAATGTATCCAGAAATAGTTCACTGCAAAGCAATCAGTACAGAAGTTGAATAGTATTTTCTTCCTATCACCCTTTTCTATCTTTGGGGAAGGGTAGAGGGCATGTATAGGAAGGGTACACACATGCCTGCATAAGAGCTCTAAGCATAGAGTAAACTTCCACACCCTTTCAGTTCTATATTTACTCTAAACTATCTGCTGTGAACAAGTGTTTAAGACCATATTCTTCAATTTGTATGATACTGGTACCTTATATTTCTACAACTTGGAGGTATATTATACATAAAAATCTATGTCTCGTGTCCAGAATAAGTGATAAAACATTAACAGATTTTATATATTATGAATCTGATTTAAAGAGGTAAATACTCATGGATTGGGGTAAGATTAAAGCAATGCGATGCAAATAAAAGGGATGATTGAGTTCATTAGGATATGATTATTCAGTGAGATATGGACTGAATCAAAAACAGCCAGACTTCTGTATAACCTGTCAAAGGGCATTTGTCCCACTAGATAGAAGTTTTCGTAAATTGCCCTGAAAATGTAATTTTGTAGTTATATATGAATTAAGATTATTGTTTTGCTAGAAACTCTATAGTCAGATGAGACTGAATGTTCTGTGTTTTAAGAGCAGTGCTATTTGTTATCAGCTGCCAGTCAGATGATGATTCAGCAGATCCAGGACATAAAGCCAAATCTAGCAGAGAGCCATAAGGCAACTGAAGTCTTGTGATTTCATTCTTAATTGCCTTGAACAGTTGGTTTTGGTTGCCCTTTTATCATCTGCAAGTTATGAATGGCCATAAAGTGTACTATATGTTAAATGTAAGTTAAGTTTAGGATATTTTCTAGGGTAAGATAATAAAATCTGCTGCCTAAATTATTTTCCATATATTTTTATAGTATTAACATTGCACAGTTTCAGCATTTTTATAGACAAGGATTTAAATTGTGATGTAATCAAATCAAATCAAAATTTATTCATCACATGCACAGTCATACATGGAATGAAATGCAGCGAAATGTGTATGCGACCGCAAGTAGTAGAGCAAGAGAATAGTGTAGACAGAGTGGGAGAATTCTGCCCTGGTAACTTCCCGTCTGTATTATGCCAATGCTCTCTACATGGGGCTCCCCTTGAAAAACATCCGGAGACTGCAGTTAGTACAGAATGCGGTTGTGCGGGTAATTATGGGAGATCCTCGGAGCTCCCACGTTACACCTTTCCTGCGTGAGCTGCACTGGCTTCCTGTGGTCTTCCGGGTGCAGTTCAAGGTGTTGGTGTTTATCTTTAAAGCGCTCCATGGCTTGGGACCTGGGTACTTACGGGACCGCCTGTTGCCACCATCAGCCTCCAGTCAACCAGTGCGCTCCCATAGGGTTGGCCTCCTCGGGGTTCCATTGTCGGGACGGTGTCGTTTGACAGCCCCGAGAGTATGGGCCTTCTCTATGGCAGCACCCTCCCTGTGGAATGAACTCCCTTCGGAGATTTGCACTATTATGGATCTCCGGTGCTTCCGACGTGCCCTGAAGACCCATTTATTTCAACGAGCCGGCCTGGCCTGATACCTAGGGGTTTTAATTTAAATTTAATTTTAATTTTAACTGACTTAATTTTAAACTAAATTATTTTAAATTGTTATATTTTTAATCGTTTAATATTTTTAACTGATTTTAATTGAATTTAAATTTTATATGATAATGTTTTAATAGACAACCGTAATTTAATTATTTTAAACGGGATTTTAAATTGTCATTTATGTATCTATGTTTTTTATTGGCTGTGCACCACCCCGAATCCCTAGGGAGAGGGGGCGGTATATAAATCAAATCAAATAAATAAATAAAATAAATAAGTTAGGGAGTGGTTCAGAGAGGTAGATTATAGGAATACTTTATAGTCCTGGGTTGTTGTGGTTTGGTTTAGGGCCTGTATTGCTTGTGGGAAGTAGCTTCTCCTTAGTCTCTCTGTGTTGGATTTCAGGAACAGAGGCACTTTTTTGACCGAATCATGGAGAACAGTCTATTGTTGGGGTGGCTGGGGTCCTTCATTATTTTCCTGGCTGTAGTTTGGCATTGTCTGTTGTAGATGGGGTGCAGTTCAGGGAGCTTGGTGCGGATGATGCGCTCTGCTATGCACACCACCCTCTGTAGAGCTTGCCTGTCCTGTATGGTTCTTTTCCCAAACCATGTAATGATGTTGCCCATCAGAATGCTTTCTACTGTGCAGGGGTAGAAGTTCCGGAGTGCTGTTGCGGGCTGTCTGAAGTCTCTCAGTCATCTAAGATGGTATAGGCATTGCCAGGCCTTTCTCACTATGGTGTCAATGTGTCAGGTCCATGTTAGGTTCTGCGAGATGTGGACGCCTAGATATTTGAAGCAGTCCACTCTCTCCACTGGGCTTTTGTTGATGACGGGGGTCTGGTTTGTTCTTTTTTGCTTTGTGCTGTAGTCCACTATCAGCTCCTTTGTCTTGCTGGCATTGAGGAGGAGGTTGTTTTTCTGGCACCAGCTCTCCAGGTTGTTAATCTTATCTAGATAGGCCGTCTCATTGTTGTTGGAGATCAGGCCTACCACAATGGTGTCATCAGCAAATTTAATGATAGTGGTGGACTCTGTAGTGGCTGTGCAGTCGAACGTGTATAGGGAGTATAGCAGGGGGCTCAGAACACAGCCCTGGGGGGCTCCAGTGTTGAGGGTGAGTGAGGTTGAGACATGCCCGCCTATCCTTATAACCTGTGGTCTCCCAGTGAGAAAGTTGGAGATCTACCGACATAAGGATGGGCTGAGGCCCAGGTGTTTCAGCTTGCCAGTCAGTGTGGAGGGGATAATCTTGCTTTTTTCTGAATTCATGGGTAATTTTTACATTTATTTTGGATCAATAAAAATAACAATAAAATAATGATCAGTTTTATTGTCAATAATCTGAATTCTATAGGAATAGTGCTATTTACTGGTTAGGTCTTCATTCACAAAACAATCTTAGTTTGGCATAGCTTGTTTGCTTATGTATGTATGTACTACCGTATATGTATATATGAAGCATCAGTACTGACTTTATGATATCTTGATTGCAAATCTATGAATGACCACTGGAAGTCAGTAAAAAGATAGACTCTTAACTGCCATCTAGTGGATATCTAGGTTTTGAAGATCAAATTTATTCTATGCCATCTTTCAAAATACTGTTCTTGCAGACAGACATAACTCTAAAAATAATACTGGCATTTAAAATATTAAAGCATATGCATAAAGCATAAAGCATCCAGCATATGCCAATAAATTTATGCCAGTGGATTAATGCAACAGGGTGTCCACCTATGTAAGTAAAGCACATGGGGAATGCAGCTGGAAAAAATGTATTTTGCTTCTAGTTTCATAAATGAAAAGTGCTTCCATTAAAAGAAGTATCTAATAGCCAAAAACAATTACAACAGTTGTCTGAGTATATCCAGGGAAAAAGAAAAATAGGTTGAGAACTTTGAACATATCAGTAAATCTTCATTTGGAGCAGCCCAAGCCTATTTTATAATATCCAGAGACAGATCCACACAACATTGTTCATTTGGTTTAGACTGTTGTCCAAATATAGAATGGTTACTGAAACCATGGTTTGTGGTTTAGTGACTTATATAAGTTCAGTTTATTGCGGTGTGTTTCAAACCATAATTAAACTGTGATGGAGCGTGATGACAGATACCAGTTACATAGTTTACTCTCCCAGAATATAGAAATTCATTTGATGCCTTTATTTATTTATTT
>JAEANM010019958.1:0-12227 GCA_017656035.1 Myanophis thanlyinensis
ATTCTAATTTTCTGAGATTGTGGATTTGGGGTTTTCATGAGCTGTACGCCATAATCATCTCAATTATGACAAATCATAGTTTGAACTATCTTGCTTTGAATGTAATGAGTCTATCTCATATATTAGTGTCACCTTTTAAGTTGCATTTACTGAAATAAATGAACTTTTGCACAATATTCTAATTTTCTGAATTTCACCTGCATTTGTCAGCTCTGCTACATAGCCATTTACCAACTGGATAAAGCAAATTTCATCTTATAACTCTACTGAAATCCTGACTTTAAATAAACCCTGATAATTGTATGATACAAATATAAATAGAATTTCAATGTCTTTGTGATTATGGTATTGTCAATCACAGTAGACAAAAGATTTGATATAAAAGCCTCCTAACAAAATACTTAGGATTCATCTTCTTTGGGTGAAATAGAAATGAGATAATTTTCAGCTCTGATCCTAATCAAGTCCTAATTATAAGATGTTTTGTTAAAGGAACCTGCCCTCCACCACCTCAGCTTCCCAATGCCATCAATGTAGCTGAGATGAGAATCTACAAGAACGGAGAAGACATTAGCTTAAAGTGTCAAAAACATTTCCTTCTTCATGGCCCACAAAAAATAAAGTGCGAAAATGGAACATGGCAAACACCTCCACGCTGTCTTGGTTTGTATGCTCAGTTTTGCCTTTATTTTAAAGAAACTGGACATTATCTGTAAGAAGTGTAAGAAGCAAAAAGGTCAGGAGAATATTCAAAGCATGGCTTATGGAATTCTTTGGAATTCTTCACAGCCATTTGTCCACAGTGGCCCTTCTGTGTATGCATGTGCTATATTCCAAGGGACTAATCAGGTTCTTTACACATTGTACATATTGCCTCTGTCTTTCTCTGAGAAGTCAGAGAAGGGTTGATACATGCATGCTAAAACTATTCTTTTATGACTCTGCACTGGCTGTGGCAGGTATAGGAGCTGTATATGCTCTATATCTGTGGTGGTGAACCTTTTACTTACTGAGTGCCAAAAAGTAAGCGTTTCGCACATGCCATCCATACTTGCAAGCGGCTCCACCATGTGCTCTGCATGTGCAACCTCACAATCTGCACATGCATGCAGCTTTTGCACATGCAATACACACACGCTGCACGCAGACACACACACATGAGCAATTGCGTGTACATACGCAGGAAAGCTCCAAAGACCAGCTAGATTTCCTGCTGCAATTGTGCGTGTGCACAGCGGAAGTCCAAAAACCAACTGGGTCTCTGCAATTGTGCAAGTGTGCATGCACAATTGCATGTGCATGCTCAGCTGTAGGTAAATTGGCTGACAGCTTGTGTGCCCAGCAAGATGGCTCTACGTGCCACCTGTGGCACCCGTGCCATAGGCTCACCATCAGGGCTCAATATACTCCATTATGGATCACATGATCAAGAGGGAGGAGCTTACAATGGAAGGGTTGGCAGCATCTTGAATCTTTCATAACTAGTTCTCTGTTAGTGGCTGCTTTTTGCATAGATATTTGTTTTTTGAATCATGTTTCATTAAAATAAATTTACTATACAGATACAATAGAAATGTCTCTATAATATTTTATTTCTTTCATTAACAAATCTTTCTCTGGGTTCTTTTTCTAGATTTACGATGTAAAACTCCTCCTCAAATTGACAATGGTACAATTGAAATTGGGAACCGCACAATGTTTTTTCCTGGTGAAATTGTGGAGTATCTTTGCTCTTCAGGTTTTGAACTTAGTCAGTTAAATCCTGTAAGATGTGAAAATAGCAAATGGTCTGAGCTACCTGTTTGCAAAGGTAAGAAATAGTACTTTTTTTCTATTGAAATGCCAATGGTTTGAGTTCTAAAGGAAAGTTATCCATGCATTTTTTTCAGTTTTATGCTAATATTAGAAATGGGACAAAGAAGATGCATAAATGAGGAAATTTATTTATATAAAATATTAGTGAGAAATCACAGATCTTAAAATAACACATGTATGGACTCAAGCATTAATCTCATTTGAAATATGTATATTTTCAGAACTGTTCTTGTCAGAACAGAATTTTGACTTCAAAATCTCTCTTATTCACAATTTATAAAGGACTTAGAAAGTGTCACTTAGACATAATCCCACCATCCCTCTGTTGTTTAGGGGGGAAAAACTATTTTTTTTTCGAGGTGAACCTGCAAAAGAAGTGCCATTGCTTTAATTAATCAGCTCAAAGATTACCTTTCCCAAAGGCTTCTTTTTCCATTCCAGAGAAGAGATGCTGAGTGAGGATAGTTCAGGCAAGTGTCAAGTGATAACAAAAAGGATACAAAATAAGTAAGCATAGCAGTATTAAGCTTTTTTTTTTTTTGCCTGTCTGTGTCTAATCTTCACTAGTATATCATTCCTTTGAGCCTTTGCTTTCAGTGCTATTCTGGCTGCCCTGTTTTTTTTCCTAGATATCTGCTAGAATGCCCAGGCCTTTTAAAGCTGGAGAATGTTATGGACTCTGTTATGGACTCTGTTAAAAACAAAGACTTTTCTCACTGATCTACAGGAATAATTTATTTCTAGGTCTATGAGAAATACATACAATCTCCCAAAAGTTTCTCTTGCAAGACAGGGTGGAGGGACAAAGTTGGGGGCTCTGAAGCATTCATTTTTGGTTGGTTTGAATGCAAAATTGCTCGTTAGAGGACAAAGGCTGGAGCATGTTGTGTGTTTGTGTGTGTATAAGATTTTATATAAAAGACAAACCTAAAATAAATAAGAATAATATGCCGCCAAGCAGTGGTATGGAAAGAAACTGGAGTCACAGCTTCAACAAAGCGACTCCAGAAGCCTATGACAAGGCCTAAAAACAATAACGGACTATAAATAACCATCAACATCTGATAAGATGATAGCAAACATGTCCCTGGCAGACAAGCTGAACATTTTCTACGCCCGCTTTGAGATCAGGCCTATCACAATGGTGTCATCAGCAAACTTGACGATGGTGGTGAGTCTGTAGTAGCTGTGCAATCATGTGTGTATAGGGTGTATAGCAGGAGGCTCAGAATGCAGCCCTAGGGGGCTCCAGCATTGAGAGTGAGGTTGAGTCATGCCTGCCCATCTTTACAGCCTGTGGTCTCCCAGTTACAAAGTTGGAGATCCACCAACATAGGGGTGGGCTGAGGCCCAGGTGCTTCAGCTTGCTGGTAAGTGTGGAGGGGATTATGGTGTTGAACACTGAGCTGTAGTCTACAAAGAGCATTTTAACGTAGTTCCATTTCCTGGTGTCTAATATTTCTATTTAATACTTCCAGTGTCAAATATTGTTAGATATAAGGATATTTTGAATTCAAGTGGGGAGCTCAAAACAAAACAAGAATTAAATGCACAAGGGATAGACATGACTTGGTATTCACAGGTGCAGATACATTCTAGATATGACCAAGATGTTAAATTTATTTATTTATTTATTTATTTATTAACATGATTTGTATACCTCCCCCTCTCCCTAGGGACTCGGGGCGGTTTACAGCCAATAAAATAAGCATAAACAATTTAAAAACCAATTAAAATAATTAAATAATGGCTGATCAATTAAAACAATTAAGTTTAAAATTTAAGTTTAAAAATCAATTAAAAATATTAAACGATTAAAATTAGAAACAATTAAATATAAAATTAAAATTGAATTTAAATTTAATTTAAAACCCTCAGGTGTCAGGCCAGGCCAGCTTGCTGAAATAAATGGGTCTTCAGGGCACGTCGAAAACACCAGAGATCTGTAATGATATGGATCTCCGAGGGGAGCTCATTCCACAGGGAGGGTGCCACCATAGAGAAGGCCTGTACCCTTGGGGCTGTCAGGCGACATCGCCCCGACAATGGAATCCCGTGGAGGCCTACCCTATGGGAACGCACTGGTCGGCTGGAGGCTGATGGCGGCAACAGGCGGTCCCGTAAGTACCCGGGTCCCGAGCCATGGAGCGCTTTAAAGGTAAGCACCAACACCTTGAACTACACCCGGAAGGCCACAGGAAGCCAGTGCAGCTTGCGCAGGAAAGGTGTAACGTGGGTGCTCCAAGGAGATCCCATGATTACCCGCGTGGCCGCATTCTGAACCAGCTGCAGCCTCCGGATGCTTTTCAAGGGGAGCCCCATGTAGAAAGCGTTGGCATAATCCAGACGGGAGGTTACAAGGGCAGAAGTGACCATGCGACCGTTATTTTAGTCTATAATGCAAGGACTGGTTGTAAGTCACTTTTTTCAATGCCATTGCAACTTTGAATGATTGCTGAATGAATGACTGTAAATTGAGGACTAACTGCACACTTTCCCTCTTTTTATTATGTTATTATAAATCTTGTCTTGTTTCTAGACATTGATCTTAGTTTAATGTGTTTAAAAATTACGATTCTATTAAAACCAGAGTATCGAGAAGAGAGAATAATGAAAAAAATTCTATCAATGCTAATTACAGTTTAGGACGGCTATATTAGAAGCATAAAATTATTTAGCTTTTTCATGTGCTGTAAAACCACAAATTCTGAGAGAGAGAAAAGGATGGCTATCGACTACTCTTGCTATTTTTATCCTTTTTGAAGACTTTTGTGCAAGAATCTCCCAAGAGCAAAGCCAAAATATATTAAATATTTACTCTGATGTGGCCTTTCCTTTTTTATCCAGTGATGTCAAAGTACTGTATACCAGTGGTGGAATTCAATTTTTTTTTTACTATCGGTTCCGTGGGTGTGGCTTGGTGGGCATGGCTGGGGAGGTCATGTGATTGGGTAGGTAGTTTCTGTAAGCAGGGCAATAGAGATTAGGCTAGAAACAAGACCAGAATGTTTTTTCCTGCCTTCCTTACAGGATTAACCCTGTAAAATGGGAAAAAAACAAAAGGAGATTTCTTCTAACAACCGGTTCTCCGAACTGCTTAGAAAATTTACTACCAGTTCTAGTGAACCTGCTAGAATCTGCTGAATTTCACCTCTGCTGTATACATTTCATACGGAATGGAATTAAGTTTGTATGTGTAATCCTTTTAGGCCCAGGGTTCCTGGTTGGCAGGATTCTAGATCTGTATTGAATCCTGCAAGGCATCTCCAGCAGACATCCTATTCTGCCCTGTGTTTGTGATAAAGAAGTGTCTGTTTTTGAAAACGCAGGTGTGGAAATTGATTCTGGATCATACAGTTTCCTGTTCCAGAATCTCTTCTGCAAGGCAGAGTTTTAGGAAGATCACCAAAGGCCTCTTTCCATCCGATGTAGTGGGTTGAAATTCATGGTGGCAGGCTATCAAAAAGCTGCAAGTTCTATGAACCAAGGAAAGGGGACATTGTTGATGTTTAGCTCTATGCTGTCCCTTCAACCCAGCAGTTCAGAGACTTTCAATTCTCTATTGAAGTCCAGCCATGTGTGACCAGACTCTCCTCTGCTATAAAGATATCTTGGATTTGGGTGGGGTGGGGTGTCTGTTCAGGAAGCTGCAGGCAAGGGAGCTCTCTCTGTCTGTCTCTGGGCAGATTAGTAGAGAGATTCCTCTTGTGAAATTTTGATTGTTCAAGGTTCCTGGTTTCGTGAAATCCTTGGTACTGTTTGAGCTTGGTCGTTTTCTTGCAGACGTTTCATAACCCAACATCTTTATAAAAAGTTACCTATAGTTGGGTAATCAAATGTCTGCAAGTAAGCAGTCAAGCTCAGACAGTGCCAAGGACTTCATAGTCTTCATTGTTAATATTCTCTTCTATTGGCTCCTGGTTCTTTTTGTGGGAAATGATGGAAAGCTGGATAGGACAAAGACTGACAAAATGTTTAACGGAAGTGGCATTTGGCACCAGCAAATACTCCTGGACCGCCCCTCTTCCCCTTTAGCTGTCACTCACCCACCTTGCTAGTGGAAGGACCCACAGAGTTGTGTCCTGAAAACGCAGAGAGTAAGCTGACTTGAAATCTTGAAAAACAAACAAACAAATAAGAAGTGGAGTCCCAAAAGGCAAACTGGACTTTGTCAGCAAGATTTGGGAACTATAAAACTGGATCCAGATGAGACAGTGATTTCTTAGGATGTCTACTTTACTCTTCACTTGTCATAATTGAAGCTGTCACGGTAATGTCCCTGCTACAAGACAATGCATTAGGTGACAGAACTAACCTCAGCCCAGACTAGTTATGTGCCATGCTGGGACCTCTGTCTAAAAAACAAGAAAGTATGATTGCCTTTTGGAAAAGCACTTTTGGGACAACCATGATCGATAGATAATTGAGAATCTTCATAGACATAAAAAGTGGAGAATGGTGTAGATCATGGGTTCCAACCCCTGGTCTGTGGATTGGCGCCAGTTCGCAGTATGCCTGAAACCAGGCCAAGTAAACAAGTGATGCCCCATCTGCAGGATGCAGGCAATATGTGAAACCATGCCCCCTCCAGTCCGCGAAAAAAATTCCACGGAACCGGTCCCTGGTGCCCAAATGGTTGGGGGCCACAGCTGTAGATGGATAGATGCAAGGTGGATAAAATTGATTTTTTTTTTAAAAAAAAATCAAAATTATCAGATTTTTTAAAATTTAAATCAGATTTTTTTATTTAAATCAGTCTTTTTTGATTTTTGTGAAATTTATTTTAATAAAATGCTTTGGGAGTAAAAATATATGCAAAGAGTTTTCTATTTAAGATACATTAATAATTTAGTTTATTCAGCATGAAATGGGGTTTAGTTATGTAGCACGAGGCTGTATATTCTGCAATATTGGGACTGTTGGTAAATCAACAGCATGTCAGAGATGATAGTTACTCTTTAAAAAATTATGATTTAAATCAAGTTGATTTAAATCAGGCTTTTTTTACCAGTGATTTAAATCATAATTTGATTTAAATAAAATCCATGTTGGATAGGTGTCTATACTTCTTATACAACAGGACTAAATCAGATTGTTTATATAGCTGTTCCATATATGAACTTGTACAGATTTGCAATACACAGAGACATAAGAATGGATTTCAAAACCAGTGTAGTAAGCATGTGCAAAAAACCTTTCCATTTAGATTGTATTTAATTTGAAATAGTCTGCTGTAAGGACAGAATGGATGGTTTCGAACATATGCTTCTAAAATGATTTAAATATCTTGGTCTGCTTGAAGCAACATATGGTGCACAGGGAACAACTGTTTTATTATTTATTTATTTAATCGATTTGTATAGCCACCCGTCTCAACAAGGGACTCTGGGAAGTGAACAATATTACGTAAGAAAAAAACAAAACACATACACCATAACTACAAACATTAAAATGCATAGCAGCCAAGGAAGGCATCACAATTAACAATGCTAATACAGTCAAAGGTATCTGTGTGTCTTTTTACACACTTGGAGGAGTCCCTGGTCTGGGCACAAGAGTTTTGCACTAGAAACAGGCCAAATCCAGAATGTTTTGAATCAAAACACATCACTTATTTTTATACCAATAAGCCATTCTTATTTCACTGTTTTAAATACTGACTGGCAATCGTTCTTTCTCTAGACTTTTTCAAAGCAATTTCTAACTCAGAGGTTGAACTTGAGACCTTCTGTATGCTGTGTATGAGCACAGCAACATAATTTGGGCCCAATTCAAAATTTTCAGTATTTGTAATTCAAGCAACCAGGATCTGAGTGTAGCTTGAATTCAGTTCTTAATTATATTGAATGTATTCTTAGACTCTATTTGCGCTATCAAAGTACATCACAACAAAAAGAAAGAAATCAATTGTTAAACCGTATGCCTCTCCCTTTTAAACTGAACAGCCACATGCTGTACTATGTTCCTTATTTATTTTCTAAAGGCACTAAAAGAGCTTGATGAAAATTGTAATGACAACATGAAATTTTGCAAAGTTAAAAATACACATGCTATTCTTAAAACATGAATGTGTCTTAATTTTGCAGTCATGTTTGCATTCCTTTTTGGAAAATCAAATCCACGTTACTTGCTTCTTTTTTTTCTCTTTATGATGCAGACCAGCTCAGACCTGTCTTTCTGGTTTGCGTTTTTTTTTTTTTTTTAAGCAAGGGATTTGCCGGACAAATTGTGTTTTTGTTTAATCTCTTCTTGATTGGGAGATACTGTTTCAGGTTTAGAAGTACCTTGGAATTTTTAAGCCGCAATTTGCTGGGTTTTTTTTTTCATTCAGTATAAACCTCTTTGAATGCGTGTTGATTTCTATCCCAGACAGAAAGGGAAAAAACGGTCTTTTGAAACAGCTGTGAGGGGAGGGGGATAACGGAGTGTGTGTGTTTCCTTCCATTTGCTAGCCTTATTTTATCCTTTAACAGCCTTGCACATTTTCAGAATCATATGCTAGCAGTGTTATCTCCAAAGTAACACATATGCATGGTGAGAAGGAAACTGCTACTTACAAGTTGTTTAAAGTGATGTGTGTCCTCCTCCCTCTCTCTGAAAAGCAACACAGAAAGTAAGAGTAGCAACATAGTAATTGAGAGTAGTGGTGGAATTAAAATTTTTTAAACTACCGGTTCTGTGGGCGTAGCTCGGTGGGCGTGGCTGGGGCGGGTGTCATGTGACTGGGTGGTCAGTTTTTGTAAGAAGGGCAATAAAGGTTAGGCTAGAAACAACAGTAGAATGTTTTTTTCCTGCCTTCCTTACAGGATTAACCCTGTAAAAGTGGAAAAAAACAAAAGGAGATTTCTTCTAACAACCGGTTCTCTGAAGTGCTTAGAAAATTTACTACCGGTTCTAGTGAACCAGCTAGAACCTGCTGAATTTCACCTCTGCTTGAGAGGGTAGGTGCTTGTTTCCTTGCTCAGACAAGAAAAGTTATGTTGCAATCCAGAATTTAACAAGAATTTTTGGGCCAATAATTCTCTTAATTCAGCTTCTAGTACAGGATAATTATTCTGGAGGGGAAAAACTGAAGGACGGTGAGCTGTGTGTACATACCACCTCAAGCTCCCGAAGAAAAGGTGACATAGAAATCTAGCCAATAAAAATGAACAAAAGCTGAGGTTGTAATAACAAAGAACCTTCTAATAATAAGTACTAGTGTATTATTTAATTGAAATTGTTGCATTAAATTAAGCAAAGGATGGGATTATCAGTGTAAATAATTCCTTCTGATTTAGTTAAAATGTAAGATCCTGGTAATTTTGACTTTATCAGCCTGTTGATAATATCTTGACAGGTAGAGAGATTAATTGGTTTTCATCCTGTTAATAATATCTGCAAGATAAAAGGTATCAATTGCTCTTCATCCTAGAAGCAAAGTGTGTGTTACTCTCTTTTAGAGGCACCGAGTCTCTAAATAAAGTTTGCCAGAGAAAAGGAATGAGAAGATCCCAATGGTTTTGGGGCCTGCCAGGAAACAGCATGGGAAAATGGAATACTGGGCTAGATGAGTTTTTGATCTGATTCAGCAAATCTATTTTTAACAATTTCACAAAAAGCTTCAGAAGACAGAGGCTTTAGTTGCTTCCCCTATAACCTTGTCATTATTTTCTTGGGACCACAGAAAAATGAGGAGGGAAAGCTAAAACTTTTGCCGAAATGATAAAAGTTGCAAGTAAACACAGCATAGTAAAGGGTATTATAAATCTCTTTGGTGGGGTTCGAGAACATTATTTTAAGATTTTGGTCACCACTTCTATTTACAGCTAACCCAGGTTGCTATAGGGGAGGAAAATAATGATATTAATTTTGTAAAAAGTAGACGATGCAGATGACCTTGACAGAAATGGGCTGAACCATTACCAAAGCAATGAGGGAGAAAAACAAATTGTGAGTCCAAAACAAGCAGAAAATGTATGGAAATGGCTAATTCAGAAATCTCCCTAATGAGCCTAAGAAGGGAGAGACATAAAGCAAGTTAGAGTTACAAGATGGTAACTCTAGCCAATAATAAAAATCCAGTGTCAATAAAAGTAGTTTTGACCTTCCTGTGGAGCTGATTTCTTGGTTTTTCCTATCTAGTGGAGCAGACATTTTGCTGGTTATGACAGTAAAACAATAGCTTAGGCTGCACTGTTGGCTCTGGATTTACTAGGAATTGAGCATCATTAACCCAATGCCTCAACAGAGAATTGTGCTATTTGCACATTACTTAGAAATAATCTTCATGGATGTCATGAAGTTGTTAGATTTATATTTCATCTTTCATTCAAGAACTCATTGTAAAGCATACATTATTTTCTCCTCTTATTTTCCCCCACAATAACCAGTGAGAGTACTTGGGCTGAGAGAGAAAATGAACTTGTTGAACAGTGCAATTCCACAACTCTACCACTACACAACATTGGCTGGTGATGGGAGTCAACTTTCCAATAAGTGATAGTCTTGGGCTGCTAATTTTGTAAATGACGGGATCTTAGAGTGATGTAATATGTGTCTTTTACTTGTGCCAACCCCACCTCTTTAAAATGTATACTTAAAGTATGTTTCTAGGTTTATTCAGCACTTAGCAAGTTATTATTATGAGGTCTTTACAGAGGGTTTGATACGTAATTTCTCCACTTCTGTACAGTATATTTAATGAGGACTCATCTTTATATCAACTAGGATATTGTCTCAGACCATATCTATTGATATTCAGGTTTCCTTTAGATCCCCTGAGGTGGGTCAGGAGAAAAAATGTTAGGCATTCATTCTTCTGTTCATACCCACCATACACTCCATAGAATCCCTAAATAGACGCTAACAGTTTTTGTTTTAAAGCTTTTGCAAAACTCTAGTTAGTTTCAGCATTCCAGTGAGATATTCTTGTGGTTGTTAATATTAATCAGGATGCTAATTTAATGTTGTCTTTGTATGTTTATACTCTGATGGAAACACATCATTATCTTTGCTCTTAATTGCAGAAAATGTCATATATTTACACATGAAAGAAGATGGCAAGAATTTGGCAAGAGAGAATTCATTGACACAGTAGAAAGCTCAATAGACTGTATAGATGTTATTTGTTTGTATGTTTATTAAAAACGCTCAAATGCAATTCCAACAAAAATATGCAAGCTTGTAAAATTCATCTTATTAACAGGATTGGAAAATGTTAGCCAATAAAATGCCAATATAAAGAAGGGCTTTATAGTGCATAGAAACTGAAGGTTTGACTTAGATAAATAGTAAGAAATAATTGGAAGATGAAATATGATGGTTTGCATCACCAATGGAACCAAATTCATTTAGCATTTTATTTGCCTGAGAGAAAGGGGAATTAGCCACTCCCACATTGATAATGTCTACCCTAGAAGGTCCTAAAGATTGTGAAAGAAAGAATTGTCCAGTTGTCTACTCCTGAATAGTGGATTTCATTTTGACTTGATAACCACTTAGGACAGTGGTGGTGAACCTTTTACTTACCGAGTTTCAAAAAGTACGTGGTTTACGCATGCCATCCACATTGTATGCAGCTTGTGCATGTGCAATGCACACAGGCACTCATGCACACATGAGCAATCGCGTGTGCATGCGCAGGAGAGCTCTGAAGACCAGCTGGATTTCCTGCTGCAATCACACGTGTGCACAGCGGAGGCCCGAAGACCAGCTGGGTCTCTGCAATTGCATGTGCATGCTCAGCTGGAGGTAAGTTGGCCGACAGCTTGTGTGCCCAGCAAGATGGCTCTGCGTCCCACCCATGGCACCCATCCCATAGGTTTGCCATCACGGACTTAGGAGAATAACTCTACATTCTGCAGCAGGATATTTTCCCTTACCAAGCATTCTTTATAAAGTTGAGAAAATAGGGCAGGTAATTCTCAACCTATGACCGCAATTTGAGCCCAAAAATTCTGTTGCTAAACAAGACAGTTGTTAAATGAATTTTGCCCATTTTACGAGTTTTCTTGCCACAGTTGTTAAGTGAATCACTGCAGTTTTTAGGTTAGCAACAAGGTGGTTAAATGAATCTGGCTTCCCCGTTGACTTTGGTTGTCAGAAGGTCGCAAAAGGAGATCACATGACCCCAGGACACTGCAACTGCCATAAATACATGACAGTTGCCAAGTGCCCAAATTTTAAATAATGTGGCTATGAAGGTGCTGCCCCAGTTATACAGTAAGTGTTACCAACAAAGGAGAATATTTGTAGCTCAGGGTTGAAATGAGCGTTCCTTTGGTCCTTTCTGAGCTTGCTTGTTTTCTTGCAGGCGTTTCCTTACCCTAACTTGGTACATCATCAGTTATAAGTGGCTAGGTCTACGCTCAGTGCTCTGATGGGTGGGCACTCAGAATGATTACTAGCCTGACAAAATTGCAAGCTTGCCA
>JAEANM010019959.1:0-12226 GCA_017656035.1 Myanophis thanlyinensis
TAAATAAATAAAATTAAGGCAGGAAGACAAGATTCAGGGCAATCACTTGAACCAGAGGCACACAAAAAACCCATTGGAACTAACAGAAGCTTCAAAAGGAAATTACTTATGAAAATCATAGATTCACAACTCAAAAACTGCTTGCAAGCCAGGAACAGTCCCGAGCTGTGTCATTTTTTTGCTTATTGCCTTCCTACATTAAAAGAATTCTACTTTCTGCAAGCTGGCTTTTGCATCCATTTCTTCTCAGTGTCTGTGGTGTGTCCCAGTTGGGAACGAACCAGGGAAATTTCTTCCAACAATCTCATTCAGACACATAATATTTTATTATTATTTCTGTTAAGACAACTGTGATTATTTCATTTAGGTTTTAAAAATATGTAATTGGTTTTTTCCCATCTCCTCATGCGTGACTGCTGAATTATATGCATTTTTAGGATCAACACAAGATTTCTTGAGTTTATGATTTCTGGCTTTGGGGATAAATTGAAAGCATATATTTTTCCTATTTTTTTTGTCATGCTCAACTGGAAGGAAACAGCCTTATAAAAGGGCAAGCAACTTGATAGAATAGAATGAGTCATGAGTCTAACTTGTTATGATTGTATTTTACCAGGGAACAAAGATCTGTCAAGTGAATTTTTTAATTATTCCCAAGGAGGTTAACAGTTTTTATGAATATGAATGTATTTGTGATAATAAAAAATGTGATACATTTCAGAGAATATTTCAATTATAATGAAACTCTTACAGAGATATGCTTACTCTTATAATATATGCTAGAAAATATAGGAAGAAAACTTATCTTTTTCACTTATATCTTATTGTGATTGCTTAAAAAAATCTGATGTGGAGATAGTTGTCTATTAAAACAATGTTAAGGGAGGGAAATAAGCAAAATTTCTCATTTCCATCATTATCAGGCATTTTCAAGACTTTGTCTTCCTGAAACAATGAACTTTTAAAAATTAAAATAAGGATAAATTAAAAGAAAAAAATAATGGTTTTTATAAGTAATAAATATTGAAATAATATATATAGAACAAATCAATCAGGTTTGCTCAATGCATACATGCCTGCCCAGTATAATTTGTTCATACTTTCTTCCATTATATGTATATTATACACATGTTTAGATCACAAACTGCATTACCATTCATAAAAATGTTGACACTGGCATATCACTTTGTTTTTTTCCAGATAGGTTTGCAAATTGTGAACGTGAGTTAGGTTATACAAGCAAAAGCATTTCTCTCAAATGCTCAAAGTTACATTTTACCAAGATAGTAGCCCTGTTAAAACTATATCCCCACAGATCTCTTCCTTACTCGGGTCTCACTATATCGCACAATATTTTGGTTATCTCTTTTTTGTTGTGTCCTCATGAATTTGCCTTTATGCACAGCCACCCACTCACCTAGACTTTCTTTAAGTAGTGCAAATGGATCTAAGAAAAACTTCTGGGTGTGAAAGGGTGCTTTATCAGTTCACTAAGCACAGGAATCTCTTATCTATGGGGATTCTTCAGTCATCCAGGTCATAGTTGTCCCACAGGTACTTTTTTCAAGTGTTGGAAGAGATAGCCATCTGGTCAGTTCCAAGTGGGAAAAAAGACAGTGGAAACATGGAGGCTGGTTGGAAAGATGGTTTATTGGTGATCAGGATCCCATGAGTTTGAGGTCCTGGGCAGCTGATCAATTGATTTGATGAATACATGGATTTTTATACAGTTTGTTCTATAGCATTTTATAATTTAGAGACTTGTTTTGTGCATTTTGTTATTTGATTTTAATTAGTTTGTCTCACTAAGGCCAACAATGAGTTGGGGTGTTTAATCTTGTTTATTAACAAATGTAATTAATCCTAGATGCTGGCTTCCTTGGGGTTTTAATCCTGTTTTGAATGGATTACCAAATCTGCATTTTTAAAGGGTAACCTCCTCAATTTCTTTGATGTTGTTAAGAAAAACTGAGTCTGTTTCCTGCCTTTTAAGAGCATGTTTCTCTATTTTTCATTTAGGGAAATGAAATTTTCTGCCTTTTTAATATATCTCAAAATATTTCAATCTGGGGGATTGCTAATCTTCTACAAGAGGCAACTGGACTTTCTTAGTTTCCAGAAAGTCTAGTTTCCTCTTGAAAAAGCACCTTTGGGACAGGAGTCTTTTTCATTGCTTCGGAGTGGTCAAGGCACATGATTGCTCACTGATAGTAAGATTTTAAAAATAGGAGATAGTATGGTTCCTTCAATTCATTTTAGTTTTCTCTCATGATAATAAGGCTTAGTAACATGGCACCAGGCTTGAAGTTTATTTGGATATTTATGACACATACTGATTTTATTGTGATCCTGACAAGCTTGGGAAATTAACTGAATGGAAATTGTTAATTTGTCTCTCTAGCTGAGCATTTTGTAGCCCACACACTTTCTGGAGAGCTTAAATGACCTCTCTGCTAATGGGTTTCACTTTATGAGCAAGAGTTGGCTGCTGATAATTATCCTTGTATTTTTACTATTTTAATTCCTCAAGGTGTTCTGGCACCCAGCCTGATTTGTAACTCGAAGTTGCAGGTATTGCTGATCAAAAGGAAGGTATTCAGATAGAATGGTTCAGGTTTCCATAATGACTGTGGCTATCATTGATCTTCAGTGTGCATTCCCCCATTTCTAATCTAATGATTGGTATTTAGGTCAGCGTTTTGCAAGCAAAGAAGCTTTTTGTATTTTTGTACAGGTAATCCTTGACTTACAACAGTTCATTTAGTGACCATTCAAAGTTAGTGACTTATGACTTATTTCACACTTATGACCCCACGAGAGGCAAGGCAAGGTGAAACGCCCCTCGACATGAGTGATATCGAGGTGGCCATGACCACCCAGTCACATGACCATCCAGCCACACCTACCTAGCTGGTCATTAAGGCAGACAACGGGTTGTTATATTGTTTGAATCCCACCACCACTGCATGGCTATTTTGTTTCATTTGAAGCTGTCCAAAAGAATAAAGGCCTTTGTCCCTATAACTGGCTATTTTAGCCAAAACAAGCTTATCTTTTCAAATTTCCTGGTCACATGTTTCCATATAAATTCTGTTCTGATTAACAGCATCAAGGTACAAATAAATTCTTCACAGCACCCAAGATTGTGTAGGGACTAGCATACAGTACATGCATTTTTAGAATGAAAAATATTTGTTTTTCTTCCACCCTGCATGCCCAATTTTCTTTATCCACAGAAGAAGATCATCTCTATGGGATACATATTATCAAATTGGATTGACCTGAAGGGAATTCATTCCCGCTCAGGCACAGGGCATGTGCTGACAGTTTAATCTTTGTTCACCGACTGTCACTCTCGATCTGAAACATGATTCCAGACTTCAAGCAGAGCAGCCTGTTTGAAAAAAAAAATCATTGTCTGCAGTGAGAATTTTAAATTAATCCCTCCTGCAAGTGCTTTTCAAAGCATTGATAGAGTGTTCAAACCAGATTTTATGTAACAACAGGGGAGACCGGTTGTAGCAAAAAAAAAAAAAAAAACCATTCACATACAAATGCAGTACCTAAAGCAGATAACCATTTTTTAAAACTTAAACTCTCAACATGTTTGTATGGTGAGGGACATTACTTTAATGTGTTACAAGAATCGCAATCAATATTATGCACATTTTTAAAGGATTCTGTCTTCTTGATTCCAACTTAAACTGAAAAACTGGAATCACTCATTTTTTGAAAAGTTAAACATGCTTATTTTGATGGTCTGGCCTGATGGCTTCAATTTTCTCTCTCTCAGAGTACATTGCATTCTGAATAAAAACTGGCATATACCCAGAGTTCATACCTCAATCTTCACATCTGAGACTATTGCAACTCTCAAAATCAGAAGATAACATCTACTACTGCAATTGAATGAGCTATATGTATCTTCCCTCTCTTGAACCACTTTAACTGTGAAACAGATAAGAGTTCTCCACACATTTGATTCAAAGTGTTGAGATAAGCAATCCTGACTCCCCTAGAGACAATGTCAAGACCCTTTTTATGTTTCCACAGAACACAGCAACAATCTTTGATGGAAAATGCAGATTTACATGTTTTTAGCTGAGGTGAAGTGGGGGAATAGCCCTATTTTCCTCAATTCTCCCATATCTCCAATAAGCCAAAAATGAAATGAAAAATAAATATACCATAGATTGTAAGATTTTATATAAAATATCCTGATCTCTATAAGCAGACCCTTCCACATAAACCTAGATATCAATAGCAAGCATTGCTGTTCAGTTTACATTTGCTGAAAAAGCATTATCCCATGGCTTGGGACCCGGGTACTTATGGGACCGCCTGTTGCCACCATCAGCCTCCAACTGACTGGTGCGCTCCCACAGGGCAGGCCTCCTCGGGGTTCCACCGTCGGGCCGATGCCACCTGACAGCCCTGAGGGTTCAAGCCTTCTCTGTGGCTGCGCCCTCCTTATGGAATGAACTCCCCCTGGACATTCGGACCATTATTGACCTCCGAGCCTTCCGACATGCATTAAAAACCCATCTTTTCCAGCAAGCTGGCCTGGCCTGATACCTCAGGGCTAAATTTTAAACTATTTTAGTTTGTTGCAATTTTAAATTTTAAATTTAATTCATTTTAATTGTTGATTAACCTCTAATTTTTAATTTGTATCAGCTCTATATAATTATTTTAATTGTTTTTAGATTGTTATGGATGTATGTTTTTATCTGCTGTGCACCACCCCGAGTCCCTTGGGAGAGGGGGCGGTATATAAATTTTGATAAAATAAAAATAAAATAAATAAATTATGAATTGTTGCATAAAAATTAGTAGTAGGTTTGATATATTATTTATAAGGTTATTAAAACATTAAAAATGGAGAAACAATTAATAAACTGAAAAGGAAAGTTGTAGAACAGACAAAACTACTGTGCAATGGTAACAGTAATATCATTGTACAAAGAATATAGCACACATACTGCAATATATTAAACAATCCTTCTAAAGCTCCTATGACAATTACAGATGTTCCTTTTTAAAACAATGGCATAGAAAATTTAAACTGATGCTTATATGTCTACCTTAGATTTCTCTTGATATGTGGTGGCAGCTTGATCTAGGTGTGTTTCACTCAACCTTTGTTTTCCTATCTAAAGAGACCTTGCTCCAAACCAGTTAATGCTGAACAGGAAAAAATATTTTCTACTACAGGAGCTTTCAGTCTGTGACATAAAACACTTGCTAAAATCACGAGACAGATAAATTCTCCCTCCTTTCAATAACCAAAATGGAGATGTTTTGCAAGCTTGCTGTTGCAGCATATTCATTGATTTAACTTGACTATATTATTTTACTTACTCCCTCTTGTTCTATCATCCCAATTGATTTTATTATTATTATTATTATTATTATTTATTCGATTTATATACCGCCCCCTCTCCCGAAGGACTCGAGGATTTTAGAAGAATAGCTACTGTCCCATATATTTCTATTAGGATGCTGGCATTCTAGTGGGAGGGGGAGGCTTGGACATAAAATTGGGAACTTATATTGGGAACTTAAGTTCTGCTTCTCTGGTTTCTGGGACAGCCAATGGGAACAATGAGCAAAAATGAGCAAATTGGATTTATAGTCAGCAAGCCATCACAAAGGCTTGCCAATTTCAATCAATTCTGTAAAACATATAAATGCAGGCTGGCTGCTATGTGCCAAACGTATGATCAAGTGACTACATTGACCATTGGAACTTTGAATTCAGATCATAAGTACCTTTTCTTGAGTTTACGAGAATTTCAGATAGTCACTAAGTCAGGTCATAAGTCAAGAATTACCTGAATATGGCATCTGCTTTAAGAACAGAAAAATTCACTTCATTAGCTGATGTTTCCAGCTAGGCTAGAAAAACATCACATTTACAAGGCCCACACATGTGAACAAACTAATCTAAATTGAAAAAAATTAGAAATTACATTCTCAAAGAAGATACTTTTCTTTGGTGTAATACAATTGTTTTTTTAAAAATCTGTTGATAGCTTATATTATCATGAAAGGTCTCCACTCTCATCCAACATAGCTGGTTAAACTGTAGATTGATAAAAAAAACTAAGATTTTTCTGTTTATCATATTTCCATATAATGTTTGGTATCTACCCTAGCTTGGGAGTAAACAGCCACATTGAATACACTGAGTCTCATGTCTGTTGACAGAGTCATACTTTGTAGGATTATACAGTAAAGGAATAACTGAAATTGTAATCCTTTGCACAGTTGTTTGACAATGATCAAAGTCAGTGGGATTTACTTTACATTACAAGAATAGCAACCATTTCATTATCTGGACTTTTAAAGCTTTGATTTTCAACAGACTTATTGAACAATATATAAAATGCTTTATAAAAACTTTCATTAATTTAATTATTTGGGGCAACTGACAAGCATTGTGCACAAAAGCATCTCTACTATCAACTACTGTACCTATCTAACTACTAATGCCACAATTGTTGCACATTTAACATTATTATTTAGAAAAAAAAACCAATAATCTAGAAAGAAGTAGAAAGATTGTTACTCTTGATTTTCGGTCCCTTCAAATTATATCCTAAAATTTGATTTCTTTTCATTCTTCCTTTGTCCCTTCTCACAAAATTATTTAAAACTTTAACAAGCCTCTTTTGTAAATGCAATAAAGAAAAATTATCCAGGTCATCCTCTTGGTTTGTTATTTCTATATCCCTTTTAATTATTATGATATCTGCTGACTTCATTTTGTATGTCTAGTGTAACATCTTTTTTCAAACCATTCTTACAGCCTGACATTTTTTAAATCTGTTGTATACTGCGCATGTGCAGGAAGTCGACTAACAGCTGATTGGCTGTCAAAGCGGCGCTTCCCATTGGCTGGACCACCAGCCAATGAGAAGCGAAGAAATCTGAAGCCGCGGCAATTATAAAAGCCGCGGTTTCCCTGCAGACTCTCCCTTGCACTTGATTGACGTCCAGCATCGTGAGTTTTACTCGCGTCTTGAATTAAACGGGACCCCTCGTGGTCATCCAAACGGACCCCGTTTCTCGTGTTTTATTTGACCGATTTGGACCGGGTTTTCGGCTATAACACTGGCGACGAAGGTGGGATTCTTTTCTACACCCTTCTAGTTACAGCGGCCATCAACAAAACCCACAATGTCCACCACAGCGTCTGCAGCCTCCGTGAGCCCAACAGTGGCAGCCGCAGGACCAGCAGCACAATCTGCTCAACATCCAGCCAGCATCGGATCGAGCAGCTCACTCCAGTGCAAGGAGTTCAATCCGCGAACCGAATCGTGGGACCTGTTCATGCAAAGGTTCGAATTCTATCTTGCAACGACGGAACAGATAAGTATTCCCGACAATAAAAAAATGGGGATCTTTGTAAATACGTGTGGACCAGAAGTACTGAGGATGGCTAACGCTGTCGCTTCTCCACAAACCCTGTGGGAAATCGATTGGTCGACCCTCAAACAAAAATTACAGGCGCATTATGCACCTAAGCCATCCTCCTTGTCCAGGAGGGTTCGATTCTTCAGGCGAGTCCAAGCAGAAGGAGAAACTGTCGCAGAATTTCTAGCGGCCCTAAGAATCCTGGCCACCGATTGCAATTTCGGAGACCAACTAGATTGGTTGATTCGGGACAATTTGATCATGGGGATCAGGGACGAAAAACTTAGCAGGCGCCTGTGCACAAGAGTCTCACTCCCCCTGGCAGCAGCAATAGAAGAGGTCATGGCAGCAGAAGCATCAGACCAACCAACCAGAGGAAAAAGACAAGAAGGGGTCTACCAAACCGAATTTTGGGCAGATCCTGAAGAGGACAACGACCCTGATGATTCCCAAGATGGCGACATCCACCAGGTGAGGACCATGAGGGACCCCCAAGATGGCACCCACCGCATGGCCCGACCCATGAGGGACCCCAAGATGGCCACCAAACCGCGCCAAAACCCATGTGCCGGATGCCTTTTATTTAAAAAGTCCTTGCTAGTTCAATGAACATCTAGAGTTACAGTGGAGCTAAATAGATTTATGACGACTCCTGAAAGTTGCAACTGTTTCCCCATGGCATGAGGGGTGTCCTACAACTGGTGTGCATTTATGACTGTCACAGCATCCCGTAGTCATGTGATTACCATTTGTGATCTTCATGGCCATCTTCTGACAAGTAAAGTCTGCCCTGTAAACAAGTAAATTGTAAAGAAAGCAGGAAATTGCAATGTCATTATGACATAGTGTCTAACAACTGCAGGTAACTCACTTAACAATTGCAGCCAAAACTGACAACTAAGTCAGGTGCGATCACATGATGTTTCACTTTATCGGCAGATCATGTAGTGGTTAAAAGATGAGGACAACCTGTACTTGTTCTCTTTTGGTTTCCAATTGTGTATAACTTACCATTGTTCGAAATGTGGTCTTTGTTTGATACATTCTTTTTCTATGCTCCTTGGGTTACAATTAAAACACTGAGAGAAATAACTGAAAAGAATTTGAATTCAGGGGAAATTTGGGTGTGCATAAAGAGATGAAAAGTAAGGGAGCAAACTAGTTGCAGTCTCCATGCCAGTTACCGGGATAAGGGCTGCCATGCAGAAAGTCACCAGGAAACAATCCATAAAGGTCAGAAAAAGTTGGAATGACAGGTCCCCAAAATAAGAACTGGTATGCTGCAGATCATATAACATGGATAAGGAAATGAATGTGTAAAGGACAATGCTGGCAAGGAATAAAAAGACTAGTTGTACTGGTCTCTATTGGAAGAGACTCAGTTTCACAGGCAACTATTTTCTACAGAGCAATCTTTCTTCCTCAGTCGTTGTACAATGTTTGGCCAGGATATAGCAGGATAAGTAAGTTTACATAGAACATAGAATAATAGAGTTGGAAGGTCCTTGGAAGTCTTCTGGTTCAATCCCCTGCTCAAGCAGGAAACCCTGTATCACTGGTGGCAAACCTTTTTGGCACCGAGCACCGAATGTGAGCGCACATGTGTGCCTGTGCGCTTGGTGTGCACATGCAGCTTCCATGCATGTGCATAGCTTCTATGCATGTTTACAGCTTTTATGCATGCATGATTCACATGTTTGGCTTCTGCACATGCACATACTGGGGCCACGCAAACTTACACAGTCGCACAGGAGTGATATGTACAGTCACACATGCATGCGCAGTAGTGCACTGAATCTCATGCATGCACAATCACGTAGGAGTCATGCACACATGCACATGCACAGTCGGTGAGTTGGGCCGACAGCTGGTGTGCCAGCAGAGATGGATCTGCATACCACCAGGGGCATGTGTGCCATAGGTTTGCCATCACGGTCCTATATCATCATGGCCAAATGGCTGTCCAATCTCTTCTTTAAAACCTCCAGTGAAGGAGCATCTACAATTTCTGGAGGCAAGATGTTCCACTGATTGGTTGTTCTAAGTGATGAGAAATTTCACCCTTAGTTTTAGATTGGATCTCTCTTTAAGGATCCATCCATTGTTTCTTGTCCTGCCCTCAGGTGCTTTGGAGAATAGATCAGTGGTGGAATGCAACCAGTTTTGCTATGGGTTCAATGCGCATGCACATTTTGCTGCCACGTGGCTTCTAAAATGAAAGTGAAAGCAGCCCGGGTGATTGGGAAGTCTGCAGAGGCATGCAAAACAGCTGTTAAACGTGATTCTGGTGGGCAAAAAAGGAAAAAAAGAAGGGTATATAGGACAGGAAAGGGCAGGGGCAGGTGGGTGGGGCCAAACATTGCTACCACTACTGATTTAGTAGAACTGGTGCGACCAGGCTGAATAGCACCATTAGAATAAATCAACTCTCTCTTCTCTGTGACAGCCCTTCAAGTACTGGAAGACTGCTATCATATCACATGTTTGTTCATGCTTCATGATGTGTAAGTAGGTAACAAACAAAGAAACCCTTTGTAGGTTGTTAAGAGAGAGATTAATGCTAGACCAACAGTCAAGCCATAAATCGGTGGTTCTCAACCTTTTCTTCACCATCAACCTCCTTTAAATAACTTTTGTGGCCATGGAGCATGGCCATGTACCCTCAAGATGTAACTCAAGATTTAAATCATAATATTTTTTTCAAGCCTTGGCAGACCACTCTCAGAGGTCTGTGGACCACAGGTTGAGAATCACTACCATAAACAATACTCCAAAGTCATGGGATTACCAACTCAGATGAACAATCCAGTGGTAAACATTAGCCTAATCAAGGAGTCACCAAAAATGCCTACCAACACTCATAGGGCAAGCCACTTGTATATAAACAGAGAGTAAGCCCACTTTCCTTCAAGCACTGAATATATTCCCCAGTTGAATGATAAAATGTCTACAGAAAAATAATCAAGCTCAAAAAAGAATCAAGGACTCCACAGAAAGCTATTCCCTTGAGCATTTCATTGCTGCAAAGGATCCAGAATTCCTGTATCTCCATTGAAAATATGTGAGTGTGTACCGACTCTGTGCAGCAATGAAAATAAATTTCACCCCATGCCCCACAGTGCCTTTGGATGAAGTAGAAGGAGAGGTGCTCACCAGGATGACTGAAAGTAAATTGAATGCATGAATTATAAATTAAGCAATCTGAAGCAGATGTTGTCTCATGTAGTTATTTTATTTCATTCTATTTTATTGTTTTATTTTATTATTTTTATTGCATTGCATTGTGTTTTACTTTTCATTTCATTTCATTTTTTATTTATTTTATTATTATTATTTGTCCTTTGAGTCAGTCTTGATTCCTATGATGGCCTGGAAAAGTTCCTGCAGTTGGTCAGATTTCAGAAGTCATTCACCGCAGCCTCTTTCCTAAAGCTGATAGACAGGAACTCCTTTGTCCATCAGAATTCTGCCAGGCTCATGCAACTATTAATTTGCTGGCAGTTTTAGAAGAAGGGAAGAATAATAATTGTATTTTCCCTTTTTTTTAGGGCCAGGAACAGTCTTCCTGTCCAAGTTAAATAAAAATGAAATTTCCAGAATGAAAGTAAGACCCTTCCAGGTTGAAAGGATTATCCAGTGACATCACAATTGGCAGAGGGAATGTCTGATTGGGAGTTCCTTTCATGTATCTGTTAATGAGCCCAGTGAAATGGTACCTATCTATCTAGTTGCAATTGCTCAGTTTTCAACTGCTAGGTTGGCAGAAGCTGCAGCGAATGACGGGAACTCACCTCATCATGCAGTAGCACTCAAGACATGGGCTTGCTGATCGTCAACCCAGCCATCCTAACCATGTGAGTCATGCTCCTTTTTGTTTTTGTTTTTTCATTGGTTCTTGCATGCTAGAAAAGGTCAATTCCATTTTTTATTTTATTTTTTGCATATTAAAATCATGCCAATACAAATGTCTAAATCCTTCTTCTATTCTCTGACTTTGGTTTCAGCCCAAATAATTTTGCGCCTTGTTTAATCCTAACAACAACAAAAACAACAATTTATTACATGTATACGCTACCTATGTGTAGAGCGGCATGGTGGACTAGTGGTGGAGCTCTTGTGCCACAATCTATGAATTTGATGCTAGGTAGCAGAAGACAGTTCTCTCTCTGGTACAAAGAGAAATAGTGTTCTCTCTCTCTGGTACATTTACTGTGTGCTCTGAGTAGGTGTCAGGGAGGGCAGCTGGCCAGTAAATGCTCAGCTACATTCAGTCATCCTGACTTCACTCCAATGCAAGTAATTGCATGGTCATTTAAAGAAAAAAATATGCTATCTATCTGCTAGCAATTCTGGGGAGGGGGGGACTACAAACTTAAAAACTAGGAACAATAACAAAAACCACAAAACAATACAAAGTGAACAAACAAAGGAATAAAGATGTCAAAGAAACATGGAAAACAAACATTTTTATTTTTAATCCATCCATTCACTATGCTGAAAGTATTTTCATTTACTTTGAAAAACAGTTTGTTTCTTTTTTTAAATTTTCATCAGCACCTTTCCACAGCTATCTCAAAACTGGAGGGTTAAAAATAACTGTGAATTGAATTATGTTTACTCAGAGATGGTCAAAGTCAAATTTCTTTGGGTTTGAATATACAAGGGGGATTTAAAATATGTCTGTCAAGAGATTGGCTTGCCTAGAGCTCTGTTAACAAAAGAAATAAGAATGTATTTGATTAATTAGAACTAGAATATAACTACTTGCAAAAAGTGCATTTGAAATATATGTACAGTAAATGTATCT
>JAEANM010019960.1:0-12226 GCA_017656035.1 Myanophis thanlyinensis
TCCAAACTAAGAGGGGAGGGGTGTTGTATACTGCGCATGCGCGGCCAGAGTCTACACACTGGTCTGCCATCTTGAACAGACAACCCGACAGCTGATTGGCTGTCGGGACGTCGATGCCCATTGGCTGGCCCACCAGCCAATGGGAAGCGCAGGAATTTGAAGTCGCGGCAAATATAAAAAGCCGCGGCTTCCCTTACACTGCGCCTTTTTTGACTGACAGAATCCGCATCGTGAGTTTTACTCGCGGCTTGAACAAAATGGGACCCCTCACGGTCATCCAAACGGACCCGGTTTTTTTGAGTTTTCTTTCATTGAATTGGACCGGGTTTTCGGCTATAACAGTTAAAAAGAGGGTGAAGCAAGAGGAAAGAAAGGCAGCTTAACGAAAAGATGAGTGAACCTCTTGCCTTCCCTTATGGAAAGTTGGGTGTGTGGTTAAAAAGAGGGTGAAGTGAGAAGAAAGAAAGGCAGCTTGTGGTTCACACTATAGATATAATTCATTCCTTTTCTTGTCTAATACAGGATTGGGATAAATAAATAACTGGGTAACACAGGGTTATCAGCTAGTGTTAAATAAAATACAAGTGAAGACAGGTCTGGGGCACTCAACACTAAAGCTGCTAGAGCAAATGTTTTTTCTGTATCTTCTGATGGTTAGTTTCCATCATATTTGGGTAGAATCACTACAAAATGGTGCCCTCTCCACTCCTAAACATGTTGGTGGTCCAGGAGAATTCCATACTCAATAGTTCTAAATATAATTTTAAAATCTACAGAGACCAGATACTGTAGTTTTTTCATCCAGATTCTCTTGAAAATTATCTACCAGAGCAAACTATTTTCTTTCTCTCCTATGTATCCTAACTGGAAAATATCCATTTCATCCTTTGTAGCTGATTTTTTATAATCTTTACTATCAACTTATTCCCCAAGGTTAATTATGTCTAATAATCTATATCTGGATCAAAATATATTCTTTTCAAGAGAGGTTACACCATTGACTGTTTCAAATTGAGCCTATTTCAAATACAGCAATCTAAATAAGCCAGTTTGAACATGAATCCAGCCCACAAGTGGTGAAGCTCATTCTATAAAAATTCCCATCAGCTAATTTAGGTTTCACAAGATTAAAGAATCTCAGATTACATTGCAAAATGTAGGCCCAAGTCATCTTGCATAATTCTGCCTAATTTGTGCCCAACTCCAACCGAATATGAGTGTCTGTCTATTAGTAACATATAAAAATATCACAGTAGATGCATTCATGCCAATCCTTCCTTAATAATGTCTATTTTATCCTAAATAAGATCCCCAGATAAAATGGACAAGATAAAGTTACCTGCCATATCACTGATATATTATTTCAACTTTTTCAGAAAACAGTCAGAATCAATCAAACATATAGGACAGATCATAAATGTAAGTTCATTTCCCAACAAGAAATGCAGGTGCCCCAAATCTCTATTTTAAAGAAGAGTGAGCAGATTATGAAAAGAATTTATGGTAATCTCTTTCATATTCAAATCACATGTTGGATAGTCTATTAGCTAGCATGCAACATAGTCCTAACATACAAATTCTAGCCAAGCAATACATGGATTTTAATTTATTATTTGCCTATAATAATACTATACTAAAATTCACTCTCTCACACACACAACTACTGGTATTAATGCCAAATTATTGTATTTTTGCATTATAATGCAATGTTATTCAAAGATGTATTTGACATGAAACACTCTGTTTATTATGACATTACAGAGGAACGAAAAACAATATGGAATCTGATCCAACTCTTTGCTGTATCGTCTGATATATGAGCCTTTTTTTAAGGAAGTTGCTTATTAGCTAGTTGTTTTGAATAATTTTCTGTTTAGATCTTTCAAGAGAAAAAATCCTTCATAACATTCCAATTTTACCAAAGAAGCCTAGTAGCTCAGTAGCATACTGAGGTTCAACTCACATTGAATATGCCCAAATTGCAATAAGCTTATAATATTCACACAACAAGGTAGTCTATTTCACATTTTCTCTCTCTGTTGTAAACTTGGCTATTAAAATGCATTTAAAATAACTTCCTTTTCCTCTGGAGAATATTCTTATATTAATTGCTTTTGTCCTTAGGTGCCTGTAATTATTATTGTGCATGTGTGTTTAATCACTATGTATTCTCACAGGGTTTAGGTCAAGGACCATTAACTGTAATGGTTAATTACCACAGTTTTGTTCTTTGTTTATTGTCTGGCATTTCAAGTGTAGAATCCAGAATATAGTTACCAGCTATAGTTTTCTTTTGTTAGCCACGTTGTCGTGTATTACACGACTCATTACTTTTCATAAGGTTTGTTCAAATAAGAACTGGAATTATTCAAAAATATTATTTCAGGAATTGTCCTTACAATTTATTACTGCAATAATTCTTATTATTTCCTGCCAGTCAATTTGCCAGAAATCTCATTTTATGATGGATCCATTTTTTATATTACCAGTACTTATATTCTACCAACCTCAAAACATATCTATTGTCAGAAAAACATTTTTTTATTCCTTAGAGTGGAGCTTTTCTAACATACTCATTGGTACAATTGTATCTAATTATGTTAGTGCTATATTAAATTTTTGAATTGATTATAATTCATATGCAGATTAACAGCTTTTAAAGGTCAACACCTTTATAATTGTACTGAGTACTTGTTTGTGTCTCTGTGTGCTTTGTAAATCTGATATTGATGTCTTAGAGGAATTTTATAATTATAGTTATGGAGCATGAAATGAATGATGAGTACCAAAACTGGGTTGTAAACATGTACAGTATGGTATTGTTCTTATGCCCTCTTCCTAAAGCAGTTTGAATTTAATAGTAATGAGTTGTGTAATTAAAGCAGCTTTTAACAACCATAGCATATCTAGAACTACCACTGCTATCTCATATAAAATATACTCACACTGTAATCCATGTGTTGAGAATCTAAGTACTTTATGCAGACCTAAAACCTGAAGGCTCTGAATAATCTGTTTTCATGGTCCTCAGGAGTTGCAGTTTCATCAATTTGTCTATAACCTTTGTTTATACTTTGTTTACAACTCTTCCTAAAGCAAGCTTGAAAACGTAAAAAAATATTCAGCATTACTGGTCCCTAAAAAAAGGTTTCTTGAGGAAGGGCACAACATAGCTCCTTCATATAATTGTACATTATTATAAATAATATAATAATAAAATAATATATCTCCATGAATCCAGTTGTGTCTAATGGTTAAAGCCCTTAGTCTCTAGCCTGGAGGACTGCCTTAGGCATGAAAACTGGCAGGATGACTTTGGGCTAGTTACTCAGTGTCAGCCCAACCCACCTCACCTCACAGTTGTGAAAAATAAGAGCAGGAATATTAGATATTTTTGCTGCCTTGAGTTATTTATAAAGAAAAACAATAAAGGGTGGATTTTAAAAAATCTAAAATAAATTAGTAAATTAGGGAAGTAAGCAATGGGGTACCACAAGATTCTGTCTTAGGCCAAGTACTCTTCAATATATTTATAAATGACTTAATGAGAGAATAGAAGGGGAACTCATCAAATTAAATTTGCAGATGACATTAAGCTTGCAGGAAAAGTCTACACCCCAGAAGATAAGCTCAGGATCCAAAAATATCTCGACAGACTTGAACAATGGGCCCTAGCCAACAAAATGAAATTAAATGTGGAAAAAAAACACAAGGTTTTACACTTAGGCAGGAAAACCCAAATGTAGAAGTACAGATTAAGTGAAACCTGGCTCAAAAACAGTAACTGTAACTATAAGAGGGACTTTGGAGTCCCAGTGGATGATCATTTAAATATGAGCCAGCAGTACATGGCATCAGCCAAAAAAACCTAATACAATACTTGATTATATAAACAGAGGCATAGAATCAAAATCACATGAAGTATTAGTACCACTTAGTAAGTCCACACCACGAATACTGCATCCAGTTTTGGTCACTTCATTATAAAAAACATGTTGAGACTTTGGAAAAAGTGCAAAGAAGAACAAATAAGATGATTAAATGCTTGGAGGCTAAAACATATGAAGAACAGTTGCAGGATTTGGGTTTGGCTAGACTAGAGAAAAGAAGGGCTAGGGAGGATATTATTCCAGTATTTCAGAGGTTGCCACAAACAGGAAGGGGTCAACTTATTTTCCAAAGCACCAGCCAGCAGAACAAGAAACAATGGGTGGAAATCAAGAAGAGAAGCAACCTAGAATTAAGGAGAAATTTCCTAACAGTAAGGTCAATTAACCAGTGGAACAGTTTGCCTTCAGAATTTGTAGGGGCTTCATCACTGGAGGTTTTTAAGGAGAGACTGGACAGTCACTTGTCTGAAATGGTATAGGGTCTCCTACTTGAAAGGGGGTTGCACAGAAGATCTCCAAGGTCCCTTCCAGCTCTATTCTGATTAAGATTAAATAACTAAACATTGCATAATTATGGATAATTTAAACATTCTTGTAAATGATGCATATAATAGATGTAATTACACATTTTACTAAGACAGAACTAAGTACAATCGCATCATGTTTTATAGTTGAACAACTTAGTACTGGAAGTTTTCTGGATTAAGAAAGAACTACATTGACATATAAACTTTGTGATATTATAACTTAGATTTGTAAAGTTGAAGGAACAGCAGGGCAGAAAAACAAATAATAAACCTGACCAAGCAGTATCTTTCTTAAGGTCTACCCCATAATAAAAGGACAGTGAAGCAAATTTATTTTTTCATCTTTATTGCATATTACAGAGAGTTGTGGATTGGCCCCATTGGTGTTGATCCAGAACTGCTGTTAAGAGTATTTTTGGAAATTAATGTATAAAATCACTCAAATTCACTTCTAATTAGAATATAGCCTTGCTCATGGTGATTCCTGCCTCAATCACCTCCTTTGGATTACTATAATGTGCTCTATATGTAACTGCCCTTCAAGAACAATTGGAAACTGTAACTGGTCCAGAACACAGTGATGCAGGTAGTTTTGGCATTTTTCATTAACCCCCATGTTCTGTTCTGAGCTCAAAGAGACCACAGAGACTCACGGAGTGACTTCAACTCTTTATTCAAACAGGGACAGCTCTTTCTGAAATCCAGCAAAAAAACAGTGCTGGCAGGCTAGCCTTTTTATAGCCAGCTTGCAACATTGTAAACCAATCATATTTGAGTATTTCTCCCACCTAAACGGAGGACCTAAGTGAAACCTTCACTTCATTCATTCTTTGAATACTTAACACCCCTCCCCTCCTGAATGGGATTCTGCAGGGTCAAGTGACATAGTCATGTAAATAAGCAGGACATTGTCTTGTTCGCCCTGACCTGCGCAATTCACTCAATTCTGAGGTGTCAGCCCAAACAGTGGGATCTGCTGCCTCTCCTGAGCTGTTTTCAGGTATGCCCTATTCCCCAGCAAGGGGCTCGACCCTGCTAGCTGAGTCCAATTTGTGACTGACCTCCCTGGGAACTATGGCTTCCTTCGCTGAGCCATTCGCTTCTATTTCTATCTCTCTGTGGAGTTTAGGAGGGTCCATATTTGAGGTCCCATTCCTTTTAGGGTTTTCAGTCATTACTGTTCTCCCTCGTAAATGATCTATATGTCTCTCCCATACTCTTCTGTACTCTACCTCTACCCTGTATGATCTTGACCACGAGATAGCTATTACTGTTGCCAGAAGCCCTGCTGTAGTTGTGGGCATAAACCTTGCTGCCTTCTCTGAATACCCTGATTTTACTCGTGGAGTCTAAAGGGGTTTCTGCAGAGTAGTTGGGGTGCAACCTATCTAGTTCTGTTCGTAGGTGACATCCCATTAGTAGCTCTGATGGGCAGCGGCCTGTGGAGGCACTTGGCGTAACATGCTGGACTACTAAGAATGTATTGATTTTAGCCTTTCTTGGTGGCTCTTACCATCCATTCAAATTGACCATTGCTGGCCGGATGAAAAGGATCCACCAAGGCATGACGGATTCCCAGGTTGGCTAAAAATACCTAAAAAGGCTTGGTTGTAAATTGTGGCCTGTTATCTGAAACTATGATATCTAGAATTCCATGTGTGTCAAACAGCCCCCTTAGTACCTGGACAGTTGCCTCCATTGTGGTGGACTGCATCAGTTTGATCTCTAGCCATTTGGAGTAAGCACCTATGACGACTAGGAATGTTTATCCATGGAACGACCCCCCCCCAAAATCAATATGCAGTTACGACCAAGGAGCTTTAGGATTTTCCCACTCCTTAGCTGGTGCCACTGGTGGGGCTTCCCTAGACTCCTGACACTTGGGGCAGATCCCCACTCACAGGGAAATCTCCTTGTCCATGTGGGGCCACCAAATGTAGCTATGTGCTAATGCCTTCATCCGTACTATGCCTGGATTACATTCATGCAAAACATTTAGAACATGTTCCCATAGACTGGGGGGGGGGGCACAATCACTCTTCCCCCCATAATAAACAACCTTTTTGGGCAGAGAGTTCATGCTGCCGCATTAAAAATGTTTTAAATATGTCATCAACCAGCCCCATGGGCCACCCCCACCAAACCATCCCAGTACTTTAATGAGGGTCTTGTCTCACGCCAACTGTTGGGCTACCACTGCTGCAGTGACTGGTCCATTTGGTAAGTCTTCCTCAGAATCCCACCTTTGTCACCAGTGTTCTGTTCTGAGCTCAAGAAGACCACAGAGACTCATGGAGTGACTTCAACTCTTTATTCAAAGAGGGACATCTCTCTCTGAAACCCAGCAAAAAACAGTGCTGGCAGGCTAGCCTTTTTATAGCCAGCTTGCAACATTGTAAGCCAATCATATTTGAGTATATCTCCCACCTAAACGGAAGACCTAAGCGAAACCTTTACTTCATTCATTCTTTGAATACTTAACACCCCATGTAACACCACCATTCTGTGAGCTATACTGACTCCCAGAAAGCTTCTGGATATAATTCAAAGTGCTGGGAATCACCTATAAAGCTCTTTATGGAATAGGCTCAGGCTACTTACAGTATTATCATTTTTATATTACTTTTTCCCAGCCCACTACTAATGTATCTAATAGAGAGTGATTTTCTGGGTTAATCTGGGTTGTTTCTTCTTCTTCTCTTCTTTCCATTCCTTCTCCTTCTTTCCCTCCTCTTCCTCTTTTCCGTCTTCCTCCTCCTCCCCCCCATTTTCAAAGAAACATGAACTTAAAATTTAAATGAACAAATTTTGATAGAAAAGGCTTAAAGAAAATAATAAAAAGACAAATAAAACTATGTTAAAAGTATATTCTGAAATCAACTGTTTTTATAAGTCTTTCAAAAATAATCCTAAACTTTCATTGTTGACCAAACTTCTCCAGGAATTTTCTCCAAAGGTTAACAAGGTATCATTTTCTGAATAATCAAATATATAATTTTATTAAAATTTGCTAAGTCATACAATTTCTGAAATCGTAATTTAACACATATAGGAATATGTATATGTATATACATGCAATATGTGCATGTACATATACATATTCATACGTATGTCTTCATTGAAGATTGTATGCATTTTAATTTAGGAAAAGAAATCTCTGATGAATAAAAGAAAGTTACATTTGCAATTTCAAAGGAATATATTGTATGTTTCATAATTTTCTTCATTTCATTTTTCTAAATACCATATTTTCTACGTACGTTTTTATTTTGTAATATTTTCTAAATGAAAAGCATCTTCTGGCTCCTGTCCTAACAATGTCCTCTATCCCAATGGGTGGGAAGGGAGGCAAGAAAAGAAATAAGGGAAGTGGTGGCAGGCAAAGGAAATGAAAAGCATGTGTCATAATGAGAAAAGGAAAAAGCACCAGCTATTTGCTTTGGACTGTGACTTGTGGTTGGTGATCGATTATTCCAACAGAATTCAGGCTTCTGCTTATTCACACTATAATGTTATCTAAAAGATGTAGATAATGGGTGGAACAAAGGAAAGCAAAGTCATCTAATAATGCCAGTTGACAGGCATTAACTTTTGGAACTGAAAGAATGTTAATTGCCCAGCAATGACAGATGTCATGTAAAGCAAGATTTTCCTAGTTATTTTAATGGAATCTAGAAGCTGCTAGAAGAATGAATTGAAGGTTTGCATTAGTATCTGGAAGGAGTGAACTAAAAGCCATATCAGCTTTTTAGTGAAAAGATGACAAAATAATTTGTAGCTCAGGATTGAACTGTGGAGTCTTTGATGCTCTCTGAACTTTGTTTTCTTTCACATGTTTCATTGCCAAACTAGGTAACATTGTCAGTACTAGAAGGGTATGAGGTTTGTTTTCTTTTTATATATTAATGGCCTGGCCTGCCAATGTTGATGGGAATGGTCTTGGTGGTTCCTTGATTGGGTTATTGCTTACTATTAGCTTGTTTCTATGAGTTGGTAGTTCCTTGATGGGGTACTGTTTGCTCCTTTATTGTTGGTCTTTGTGTTAATCTCTACTCATCTGGGTGTTGATTGCAGGTGAGGAGGTGTTTTGGTCTTTTTGTTTCCTTTTCAATTGTCTCTTTTGAATTGTATATAGATGTTGTTTATATCTATATGCCTGTTGATGGCCAATTTCATCTGAGTGCCAGGCTTCCAGTAACTCTCTAGCATTTTGGAACTTGGCTTGGTCTAGGATGTTTACAGTTTTCTGGTTGAAACTTGTCAGTGTATGATTGGTTCATAGACTAAAAGAGACATAGCAACACATCAGCCAATGGGAGCCGACTGGAAACAAACAGTGAGCAAGAAGATAGTCTGGAGCCTGGGCATGGTTTAAGTCTGTGCTCAGCTCAGAAACTGAAACTGCTGCTCTGAAATGAAACTGTTCTCTCCTCTACTTGTATTTGCTACCACATTGAAATCTGATTTGGTATTGTATATTTACTTCATATGTTTTTATATAAAGAGAAGTTCATTTACTTTAGTGTGCTTCTGAATATGTTTGCATGCTGCAAACTCTGACAAAATTAGGTTAAATCTGTCAACAAATGGTTGTCCAATCTCTTAAAAATCTCCAGTGTTGGAGCACCCACAACTTCTGAAGGCAAGTCATTCCACTGATTAATTGTTCTAACTGAAGGAAATTCACCCTTTATTTAAGTTGTTTTGAGGGTTTCAGTTGGTTTGTCTGCTATAGTGATGCCGTATTGTGGTTGTAACAATCTGTTGGTGTTTACTGAAATGTTTTTGATGTCTGGCAGTGCTATCCTTTTCAGATGTGAAAATTTTTGAAATTAAAATTCTCTCTGTGTTAAATAATGTGGTATAAAGTTGAATAATATATTATTAATCTCCTTGACAAACAGGTTGCAAAAACAGTAGCTAATCGAATTACCCCACCAAGTCACAGGGTTCTTGAGTGGTAACCTCACATTAAAGTGTTTCTGTGATTCAAGAATGGTCATAATTTCTAGAAAAAACAATTCAGCATTTGAAAATTAACAGAAATTCCATTTCATGCTCAAAAATAATAAAATAAATAAAAGCATTTGCTAAGATGAGTCTTAGACCCCTTAGATTTAGAAAGAATATAACATTTAAATAACTAAACAAGGTAAGAAATAAAATGATGGAAAATAGATTATTCTTAATTAATCAGAATGTCTTCCTTTGTAGTTCTTTAAGAAACATTACACAATTTATAAATATACAGATAATAAGTATAAAATACCTATTTTAACTACAAAATACTAGTACTTAAAAAGAAGTCAACAAACATATCTGTGCTGTGTAATTCAATCATATGACAATATAATAATGAGCATTCTCATGTGGCCATGCCAACCTATATTCTTCTGAGCCATAACTATAGAGAAAATATATATTGAAGTATGCTTCCTAACCTCACTATACATCAGCAACAAGGCTGATGATTTTTGTTCTTTAGATTTAAAGCTGCTTTAAGGAAACTAACTGTAGATTATTTAGCATTCTTTCCTCTCCCCTCTGTGTCACCTAGCAATGGGAAACATGTATTATGGTTCTTCATTGTGCACAGCAGAGCAATGTAGGGGGAATGAATTCATGTACCTGAAATGACTGGCTTAGCCATGTTTTAAGCTACATGAATACAGGTCTATTTATCTTCTAGAAAGCAGCTATTCTATAGTGACCTAAAAATATTTCAAGTTACTGGTTCGTGGTGTACCCCGACATAACAGTTAAGGATAGAAAATGTATGACCTTGTAGACAGAGCTGCTTCCTACATTACCCTGCAGATGTCCTATGCCAGCAGTCAGCTGGGGTATTTATTTGGGGAGGGGTGATGAGAATGAGCAAAAAAATAAGTCAAACACTTTTCTTTTTTCCTACCACCAATATATAATATTGGTAATCTAACCAAAATGTTTCACTCTTTCTTGGATATTTCCCTAATACTATTCCTAAAAAGACTCTCAAAAATTGTTTTCAGTTTCAATTTGAATATAAATTGCAGCTTTAGATATTAAAATAGCCACTGTACATAATCATGATGACACACAAGTACAAACAGGAATCCTAAATGGCTGAAGTAGAAATAGTCAACAAATGTAGATATGTAGTAATACTGGTTGTTTCAAATCAAATAACACAAAGTGGACTGAAAGCATATATCCCCTACTTCATGGTAACTTGTCATTTTGTGCATATCCAATTGTGCCAAATGGTAAAGAGAATTTACTACACATCTGCACCTGATGAGATTTGTGGAAAGCAGTGTTACTTGGCCAGATTTATGGATTATTATATTATCCAGCAGATATATGTAAGCTATCCTAAATAATGACTTTGTAAATCATATGTAGATGTTGCACTATTGTCTTTGATTGGAAATCTGTAAGACTATTACATACAGGTTAAAAGGAGAAAGTGAAATACATTCATTGATCATCTGGATTCACTCCCAGATTTTGATAGCAACTGCTCTGTTCAACATGAGTGTTTCTATTATTGACAATTAGCTCCCTGCTTTGACCATGTTTTGCAGACACAGCAAGCAATCCTATTACTGATGAATGATCTGTAAAGAGCAAGTTTCTGTCTGCAGCTGCATGGTATAATATTGTGTCAGCATAATTACAGAGAAGGATTTGAAATGCTATTGAGATTAACGGCCAAAATACCTGAAAATCTGGAAACAACACATCCATGTTTCACCTAAACGTACTCCACACACTTCATTTCTATAACCCATTTTTGCCCCTATTCTTATGTTAGTATTTGGCAAACCTGAGTAACCTCATCGGGATATAATACATTCTCTTTAACTATCTACTAATAGGCGGTATGCAAAACAATGATATGATACTATTTTCAGTGAGGTAAAAATATGTGCTGAAGAGATTCAGATAATTACTTTATATGCCAGTTCCCTTCCATATTACTGTGGATATTTGAAGTTACATGTCACTGGTCACAGCATTTAGGCATCTGTTGCTATATGCCAACTTATTTTGATCATCCAGGACATGTCTGTGATTTTGAAATGAGATCATATTCTCAACAGTTTATAAATTACCATCTGGACTGCTGTCTTTCACTTTAGAAAATGTGTTTATCTTTTGATGCTGGAGAAAAAAAGAACTTGACTCCAGCTTTAATTAACATCAGAACATCTGGGAACAATGATTTATTAGCTAATTATTGAATGTGGATGCTCATGCACATGTCTTTCATAGCTTTTTGTTATATCTATTTGCAGGCCATCTAGTTCAATTTTATAGCTCAGTCCTTTATACTCAGAAGTAATTCCAATTTGAGCTCAGTGCTTTTACAGCAAACTAATTTTGTGTAGGATTTCAGCCCTAATTTTCAGTTATAACCACATCTATTTTAAAAGTTAATAGTCACTTAGCATTTGCCACATATACATATCTGTAACTCTACTTAAACTGAGAAGGAGGATTATGCAGTTCACTTTTTCTCAGCATTGTGATTATTCTGTCTGGGAATTCCAAACTTATAAAAATGTGGAAAGTTGAAAGTGGAGGTTCGTACTTCGAGCCTTGTAGGTTGCTGTCCAAACATTTCATTACTAGGCTAGGTAACACCTTCAGCGGAATTTATGGTATGTCAGTGTTGGTGTTCTGCTTTCAATTTCAATTTCAAATTTATTGGTCACATACACAGTCATATATGGTACGCTATGCAGTTAAATGCTTACGCAACCGCGGGTAAGTTAAGGTAGGAAGGGAGGGTGGGGGTTAGAAAAATAGTTAAGGGTAGTTGGG
>JAEANM010019961.1:0-12226 GCA_017656035.1 Myanophis thanlyinensis
TCTGGCCTGGCCCCTCTGTCAAATTTTAGAAACCATTGTGGCCCGCGAGTCAAAAAGTTTGCCCACCCCTGGTCTAAACAGCCTGTCTCAAGCTCAACAACCTTAAGATGGGTGGACTTGGCACCCAGAATTCCCCAGCCAGCACGAGAGAGTTCACCCATCTTAAATTTGCTGAGTCTGAGAAATATTGTTCTAAACCTTGTTTCTTAACCTTGGCAGCTTTAAGATGTTTAGACTTCAACTCCCAGAATTCCCCAGCCAGAATTCTGGGAGTTGAAGTCCAAACATCTTAAAGTCACCAAGGTTGAGAAACACTGGGTTAGATAATATGCAATGGGAGGTAGACCAATTCCAGTTTGAAAACAAAAATATATATATTCATAGGCTTGTCAACCATTTGGAGATGGATAACAGAGTTCTGCCAGATTAGTTAGAATTACAGGAGTTTAAGTTCTAGAGGAGAGGACACTAGGTTTAAGAGGACTGGACCAAGGTCTTGTGTCTTCAAACTTTGAGGGTTTTAATTTACAGATTAATTTCAAGAAAGTTTGAAAAGAACATTCACATATACTTTTTTGTCTACATCTGAAATGCTTGTTTTGTTTAGTCTCATTGAGAAAATCATAGCATTTAGACTAACTATGATAGTTGTGTTGCCATTTATCTCTGGTTGATTCAATCTTAAAGGCATGAACTAAGGCAGCATTTCCAAACTACAGATGTATTAGAATACAACTTCTGTTGTCCCAAGTCAGCATGATGAGTGTGGTTTTATAACAAAAAGAAAATTTTTTTAATCTGCTATCAGTGAAACAAAGTACTTCATTAACTTGTAAATGATTAATGTAACTAATTAATTAAATTTTGTAGCCTTTGTTATTTGTAGGTTCTTCCTTTCTCATAAATTGGTTCAGCTTGGTATTTTTGTCACTACATGTTGAGCTATGGTGGTGCAGTGGTTAGAATGCAGTATTGCAGGCTAATTCCGGCGACTGCCCTCAGTTTGATCCTGACCAGCTCAAGGTTCACTCTGCCTTCCATCCTTCCGAGGTTGGTAATATCTGGACACAGATTGTTGGGGTCAATATGCTGACTCTGTAAACCACTTAGAAAGGTCTGTAAAGCACCACGAAGCTTATAAGCCTAAGAGCTATTGCTATTTTAGAACTAATGTAGTAACTGAATTTCTATATACAAAAAGTCATTCTTTGCATGATCTTTGCAATAGGGGTTAGCAATAGAGAAACAACTCTCTTTATGTCCAGTTGGGAGTAAGAAGAGGGCCATTAGGCCACTCTTTCTTTCCAGTAATTTGGGGCCCAGTTGTAGTTTCTCTGCTCCTATTTTGTAGTCTCCTTTAAATTAAGCTTGTGGACACATCAGACAGATGGTAACAATAATGAAGCGGTTTTTTTCCTGGGATGTTCTTTGAATGTCATAATCAATTTTTCTGGGACATGAATCCATTGATGGGGCATTATTAAAAATTCCAATTCTTTAGCCCATATTTTGAATTGGTTTTATTATATTTTCTGTCTCTTGCATTTCTATGTTGCCTGACTTCCAACTTTGGGTAACCTACACATAAATGCATTTAAAACAGGAAAAAAGAATACAATGAGAGACAAAAATGAAAGAATAAAAGATGGATGGTTGGCATGGATGACAAAACCCAGATATGTCAAAAGGCAAAATGCACACAATCGAAAGGCAGCTTCATCATGCTCATCAAGACCAGAGTGAACAGCCCAATGTTCAAGCCCCCTTCAAAACACAAGCAAGAAGGGGGCCCTCTGAGTCTTGGGAGAACCTCATTCCAGAGGGCAAACATTGCCACAGTGAAGGTGTGCTTCTGAGGTCCCAACAGATGATATTGTTTAATCGAAGAAATCCAGAGCACACCAATCCTCCTGGGTCAAAATGGTCAGACAGATAATATGAGAGATTGCCAGTCCCCCAAGTAACCAGGCCCTATGCTATGGTCAACTTTATCAATGACTCACACTCAGAAACAAATAAGAGACCAGTACGCATAAAAGAGTAGTGTTACATGGGCATACTGAGAAAGACCCATCACTGCCTGTGCTGTTGCATTGTGGAACAGTTTAAACTTTCAAGTGAGTTTTGAGGGCAGCCCCATGTAGAGGGCATTATAGAGGTACCCTGAGATAACCAGGGTACAGCCTCTCAATCTAGGGTCTCCCAAATCACAGGGAAGAAAAATACTTGTTTTATGATTTTTAAATTTTTTTTTATCACGTCAACATGCCATAACAGCAGCAAGTGAAAGAACATAAATATCTAGTTATCAATCTTTACAGCTTTGTCCCATTATTGTGGGGCAAAGTTTTAGCAACACGATGAAATCTGGAGGTTTCCTACCTAGTAATCACTTCTGTGAAAGCAGTTTCAGGAATGTTTAGAAGCACTAAAGGCTATAGTATTTTCCCACTTTGTCAGCTAGACAGCAGCAATTAATATTACTTTCTTTGAAGAGCATTTGATAGAAGGTCTCACAGATGTTCTCTCACATCTTGCCTTTTTAGGTTGCCCTCATTTCCTTGATCCCTATCTCACTTTCAGCATCTTCACTTCTTTGCTAAAAGCTGTGTAGTGAACGTTCCTTGAAAAACAAAAAAAATATGCCCTTTTTATCAACACTGTTTTACCCAGCAGGATTCTGGAGCAACTGACAGGCAACCAAATAAGGATGCAGTACTGCCATGGCAACCGACTTCATAGAAGAGTGGTGTCACAAAATTGTTGCTTAAGATGCGATTGAAAGCCAATTAAAAAAAAAGTGGCTGAGGCACTGACTGTTTTATTAAAGGGATAGTAAACTATTAAGTGATTTGTTTAAAATGAGGTTTACTTTATGTTCTGCACAGGAAACTTACCAAGTTCTATTTCCTCAAAACAGGTAGATGATGATGAGGTTATCCCAGCCCTGGCTGGATACTGGACCTAATACTTGAAAACAAAGCAAATAAACCTCATGCAAACTGCATTGCTGCAAGAGGTTCCAATGTTCTTCCAGTGCAGGAGTGTCAAACTTATATCATCACAGTGGTGTCATGCTGTGACTTTTTTCCCCTTTGCTAAACCATGCATAGGTGTGGTCAGTGTGTGACACATCCGGTCCACAGGCCGTGAGTTTAACACTCCTGTTCTAGTGGGATCATATGGAGGAACAACCACAAAAAACAATCCTCTTGAGACAGAAATACTGAGGTAGGAATAAGATGGAATAGATTGATTTGAGCCTACAATAAAATGTTCTATGAAGGACATTCTCTGATCGGGCATCCTAATATACATTAGGTGATAACAAGTTCAAGTTCATCTTTATTACAACCAAGAGGTAATCCTATTAACAAATGAGATTAATACATTCCTGTTTATTAAAGTATAGCACAATTTCCTCTATAAGAAGTCAACATGTTCCAGCAGTTGTTAGGAATTTGGACAGATTGAGTTCAACACATCTGGAGAGTACAATGTTTGAGGTGACTGCTCTGACACATGCCCCATTCTAGGCAGTCAAGATTGGGGTTAAAAAGCAGGGGGTAGCCTTGTTACCTATAGTTTTTCTCTTCCATAATTTATTTTATTTGTGCAAACCTTAAAAATTTGTCAAACTTGCGGATACCACCCTCATGTTTCTCAGTAGTCTGATTTTGAGTACATAATCACAATATTCAATAATTAAATCAAGAATTAGTTTGGATTTTAAAATTAATATTCCAGTTATGTCGGGAACTTAAAACATGCATAGATATATATGGGGCATTCCTTTCTTTTTGTGGGAAAATTACAGTCTAACCTGCTGTTTCAAGAGTGAAGTGGGGATGGTGTGAACAGCTTATGCAACTACTAGAATTCAATACAGTTCAAATGGCATGTAAGTCTTAGAAATAAATCAGTAATGCTTCATTCAATATGTTTTGTTTCTACTGTTTCCTTGGTTCTGAAGCTGCAGTCAGGTGGCACTGATTTTTCTAACCTCGGGACAATTGTAGGATGTGTCTCCTGGGTTAGTAAGATTATAAGAAGGAGAAAAGGAAAACAGAAGATAGATGTGAGATGCACAGACACAGCTGAAAGACAAAAAGAAAATCTAAACAGAGATATCGAGAAGTGGAAATAAAACAAGTAACAAGAGGTGAATACTAATAGTCCTTGACTTACAACAGTTCACTTAGTAACTGTTCAATGGCACTGAAAAATGTGACTTATGATCGTATTTCACAGTTACATGCATAGCAGCACCCTGTGGTCATGTGATCAAAACTGAGATACTTGGCAACTGGTTCAACGTTGCTGTGTCCCAAGGTCATGTGATACCCTTTTGTGACCTTCTGACAAGCAAAGTCAACAGGGAATCCAGATTAACTTAACAACTGGGTTACTAACTTACCAACTGCAATGATTCACTTAACAACTGTGGCAAGAAAGGTCATAAAATGGAGCAAAACTCACTTAACAGAAATTTTGGGCTCAACTGTGCTCATAAGTTGAGGATTACCTGTAACTGCTGAGTAGCATCAGGACCCTGCCAATGGAAAAAGGAGCAGAATGAGCAGGAACAAAAATGAAAGAAACTTTGTACGATGGAGGTAGTGGAAACAAGGATGAAAAACAGATGGATAATATTTTGATTCATAACTGAGCTGAACCTGGTACACCCAACTACAAAACAGAGCTTCCTGGATATGAAACACTGTCTTAGCAGGATACGATTGATAATGAAGAAGCAGCAGTGCCCATATCTACAGTTCCTCTGATCCACAACATTTTTTCACAGCAAGTATTTTACCTATTTGGTTAAAAATTAATGCTAGGACATATATTAACCCTCACAACTGGAGTAAGATTTAAGGTGGAAAAATGGTACAGCAGGAGTAAAAGACTGCCTTCTTTCTACATTTTTACTCTGACACTTACGTGCTCTCAAACCAATTCATAAAATGTATCAAGGGACTCAGATTTTCTTTTGCATCTTAAAAATTATGCAAGCATTGCTTTTAGATATTGGAGTAGGGCAGTGGTGGTGAACCTTTTACTTACTGAGTGCCGAAAAGTATGTGCTTTGCATGCACCATCCACCCTTGTGTGTGGCTCCTCCAGGTGCATTGCATGTGCAACCTCACCATCTGCGCATGCATGCAGCTTTTGCATGCGCAATACACGCGTGCTATGTGCAGGCACTCTCACACACATGAGCAATCACGTGTGCATGTGCAGGAGAGTTCCAAAGACCAGCTGGATTTTCTGCTGCAATCATGCGCATGCACAGTGGACACCCGAATACCAACTGGGTCTCTGCAATTGCACATGCATGCATATGCACTCACCTGTTCATGTTCAGTGGGAGATAAGTTGGCTGACAGCTTGTGTGCCCAGCAAGATGGGTCTGTGTGCCACCTGTGGCACCCGTGCCATAGGTTCGCCATCACGGGAGTAGGGCGAACCATATCAATTGACAAATGCTATATTTTCACTAAGTTATTCACAGTAGACCTTTTAAAAGCTGGATATTCACAACAGTCACAAGGGATCACATTATATTGTAAAACAGTGTTTCTCAACCTTGGTGACTTTAAGATTTTTGGACTTCAACTCCCAGAATTCCTCAGCCAGCAAACATCTTAAAGTCCAAACATCTTAGAGTCCAAAACATCTTAAAGTTGAAGTCCAAACATCTTTAAGAAGTCAAACATCTTAAAGACGCCAAGGTTGAGAAACACTGTTCTAAACATTCACTGCACAGCCAGAAACTCAGGAAATCATAAGGATACCTGGAAAAATTGTCAGTACTACCTTACTTCTCCCCCATTTGAATTTCTGAATTTGGTTCTGTTCTCACCCATTGCTTGCTCCAAACTATTTTAGCTCTGCCTCTACTAACTGCCAATGTCCCACTCCTCCACATGATGATCTCCAAAGGAAGTAGCCCTTCAAACAAAAACGTCTATCTAATACCTAGCCAATATAATTGATAGCCAGAAAAAAAAACAGATTTTTAAAAGAAAAAGTTATCAGAAGGATAAGGGGTATACAAAATGTGCTCGTGAGAGATGCTTTCAACACATTTATGGAAACTAATAGCAGAGTACTGTAATTTTACCCAGGTTGGGGAAGAAGACTGACTTAAACAGTTATGTCTGCCTTTCTTTAGGCATCTTTTTCTTTTATTTCTTGAATGTTTCATGCAGCCATATATTTGCAAAATGCAATATGTGGTTATATAATCCCTTGGCTTCACACATTCCAGTCACTACTTAATTAAAACATCTGTAGAGCCAAAGGGGAAGCAATTTGTTAGGTAGAATGCTGAAAACTATGCAGGTGGAAATGTTTTCTACTGTAAAATGACAGGCAAACTGCACAACATATCCACTTGTCTGTTTACCCACCATGCCTATAAAAAGATGGCACTTCTATATAAGGATGCAGGGTATGATGTGACTGACTAGGAGGCAAGTACAGCAAGCATCAAAACCACATCTCTGCTCTGTCCTTGAGACTTTAGCACAGCCTTCTGCAAAGACTGGTCCCTCTAGATGCCTTTGAATTACAGCTCTCATAATTTGCAACCTGAGGGTGGGCTTGTTAACTGAAGCTTATAGAAACTGTGGTCCAACATAGTTGGAGTGAACCAGGTTGCAGAAATTGCTTCAGCATGTCAAAATGACAGTGCACCGATTTTTAGAGATGCACAGCACTCCACATAGTATCTCAGCTCTGTGGCAGATCTTCTTGCTCCAGCTGAGTGGTGATCAGGGAGATAATTATCTCACTGTTGTTTATTTTGTGCTCTAATCAGAAGCCTGCTGATAATATAACAGGATGAACAACACACCAAGGATTCTTCCCAAGAGATTTCTTTGGTACCCAGACAGTTTAGAAAGCAAAAAAAAATAAAAAAAATAAAAATCTAAGGAGCTGGAACTGAACCCCAAATCTGATGAAGTTGAAGGACAACTCAGGCTTTTAAAGATCATATGACATACCAATCTTAAGCTTCCCAACTGACACCCCCATACACTACATTCATCCTCAAAGATGAATTTAGTCAATACAGATGAATGGCTTCTTTTTCTCAGTTTCTTCTGCTTCACTGGAAGCAAATTGTCTTATTCAGGCAAGATTTAAGAGGGGGTGACATATTGAAGTATAGAAAGGGTGACCTTGAGAGAGGAGTAGAGGTGGGAGAATGAGAAAGAAAGAAAGTGCTTAAACAAAAGCATTTCTTAAATCCCAAAATTATTATCATTTCCCTACATTTCACGCATACCCACAAATATAACTTTGTTGGGTTCACCTCTGGGGAAAAAAACATAATTTGGGGCTTATTGAGGACAACTTGTCCCCTAACTTAATAGAACATTCTGTCTAACAGCTTTGACTAAATCCCTTTGAAACATTGTATACACAAATTACAATTTGCTGAGATTCTTGTGAGTTTTCTCAAACTCGAGAATGCCATAAAGATTTGCAGGTCTCAAGTCATTGACAGGATTCCATAGAAAAAGAGAAGAATATATTCAAATTTGGAATTCACTTTTATTTATGCTGGCTGGGGAAATCTGATCCACACAACTTAAAGTTACCAAGGTTGAGAAACACTGTGTTTTTTAATCAATTTACATGGCCATCCACTTGATAAAGGGGGACTCTGGCTGGCTAATGTGACATTAAAAACAGTAGTCAACAGCGGCAACAATGGTCAAAACATTTATTCAACTAATATCTCCTCAAGCTTTAAGGGGAAAAGAAATACTGGGAATTTTATCACTGTGTATCTATGTGTGACTCAACAAGATATCAACAAGTACTGGAAACATTTTTTTGCTATCAAGTCCTGATGACATGATCTTCAATTTACCTTCAGCTCATGTGTGAAACTAGTTTAAAATCCCTTTTTGATAAGTAAGTAAGTTTCTAGCCCCCTCCCCTCCTTGTTTTAACACAATGCATGGACAACCAGAGGACTGTAACATTTATTAGGTTTTGCCATCTATTGCTTTGCTGGGAATTCAGGAAACTGGCAAAGGCTTGCAACCTGCACAATAGAGACAAGAAAGGGCTTGACAATGGAGACAATATATTTCATGCTTGGCATAGATTTCCACCAATTCAAAAATTAGCGAAGAGCCCACCGGTGTGGAAAGGAGAGAGCTATATGACTCAGCCCACCAGCTAATATTCTTAGCTTTTCAGCTAAAGATTTATTTCAAAATATTCATTTCAATTTTCACTGCTGCTTATTTGTCAAATATATCTGTTTTTACATATGTTGGATTCTAACTCCCATTCTCACCAGTAGGTTGGCTGTTCTAGCTTCTGGAAGACATCAAGTTGCAGAAAGCTAGCCTAATATTATCCTCCTTCTAATGTCATATTTACAGCTAAAAATAGGGGGAAGAGTCAAGGATAAAAATTACATATAAGGGAAGCAGAAAAAGAGAGAGAAGAGCAAAGCGGTGAAAGGAAAAGGCTACTGGTACTTAGCAGCAAAGGCACTTAAGGAAATCAATCCTTCAGCAGATTGACAGCTAGTAAAAAAAATTCACATGAATCCAAATGAGCAGCTTTGCCCTTTATTCTCCTCAAATTGCTGCCTTTTCTTTTTGCCCCAGTACCTTAGTTTGCATGGGTCATTCATAGTTGCATGTTAATTTCATATACTTTTGGTCAGAGAAATAGTCATCTGCTGTGAAAGCTCGTAGCCAACTAGCATGATTTGGTTATGGACACTGTTAACTCCCTTGGTCAATACAATGTTGCTGGGACCATTATAGCATTGAAAACTGAGTAATGTTCAACATTGTTCGGGTTTTGTTATTTGCTTAAAAGCAAAACAGAGGTATTGCAACAGTTTAAGCAATGGGTTAAACTTGTAGAGTGCAAATATGGCCAAAAAGCATGTCAATTGCAAACTGATCGAGGGTCAGAATTTATGTATGATAATTTCCAGAGATGGTTGAAGGGGTTAGGCATCTGGCATAGATGTACAAATCCATTTTCTACAGCGAAAAACAAAGTGGCAGAGAGGAGAAATGGTATGATACAAACAATGAAGGATGCATTACTTGCTGATTAGGCATGGGTAAGGTATACTGGGGAGAAGCAATGTTAACAGCAAACTACATAATAAATAAGTTATGGAGCCATACAGGAAACTCCATATTTCCTGCTATATGGAAAGAAACCTTCATTGGCACATCTAAGGACATTTGGCAGTTATACTTGGGTGTATATTCCTAAAGGCACAAGGAGAAAAGGGCAGACAAAGCCCAGGAAACTTAGATTTGTGGGCTATGAGCCAGGTTTCCAGGGGTATAGATTTTCAGATGGAACCAGGAGGGTAGTGGTTTCAAGATCTGTGAGTTTTGCAGAGCAGAACTGGAATAATGTACATGCCAACACAGATGTGTTCATGCCCATAAGTAGTAATGGGTCTCTGGAAGGACAAGGTACATAGGATAGAAAACAGGAAACAGAGCCAGAAGTAGACATACTGTAGAAGAGGAAAATTTTGAGGTAAAAAGAGAAGTAACAGAGACAGAGGAACATATAATAGAAGGACTGAAAGAAGTACCAAGGGTATACCTCCTGAGCAATTCACTGTGAGTGAAGTTAGGATGTACAATGTTAGACCAAACGATATGGTCACTGCCTGTGGTAGAACTAAGAAATGTAAAAAGTGAATGTAACAAAAACAAATATGATAAAAACTGTAACTGTAATTGATATGACAAAATGATATGTTGATATGTTAACGAAGCTTGTCTCTATAAGAAAAGATATGGTGTGTATAAAAGCAATTTTTGGATTTATAACTATTCAGCCTTAAATGGGAGGAGTGTCATGATAATAGATTTAAGGACTGAACAGTTAGAAATGTTGATTCACCTGTAATATGAAGTTAATGTAGCTACAGGGCTGATGCAAGAGGAGAATGACTCAGCTAATTGATAACGCCCCTTTAAGAGGTAGATATATAAGGTAACCAGTAGAGGGCATCTTTCTTCTTCCTTGCCTGCATGTTTGATCACTGCTGATGGTATCCTTGATTCATTGCTTATTCATTGTGAGAATTTACTGTTAAGGTATTTTGTTACAACGTGTATATAGCATTGTATAGTATATAAACCGTTGTATATAGTAAAAGACTGCATGCTATATCTTATTGCTCCTGGGTCACACCATAAAGGCAATCGCTCTGGGAGAAGACTCTGCCACCACTGCATACACTCTGACATTCTGATTACAAGAAAACTTCTAAAAGATCTCATCCGCATCATTTTATAAACAAAAAAAAATGGCCTTGATTTGATACCTAGTCTGTGCATTCAATTAAGCAATCTGTATTTTCCCGGTACTGCTCATTTCAAAATGCAAATTACCGTATGTGTTTAGATATTCCCCATATTTTAAAAAAATCTCTGTGCATAAAGATGGCTGGAACTTGAGGGGGAAAGCTAATTAGAATCCTCTTAAAATGCAATTTTAGCAGGGGGCAATGTGTTTAACATTCAGCCATAAGTTTATAATTATTCCGAGAAAGTATCTGAAGTTCCTAACTATGATTTCTTGAAATAAATACAGGTAGTCCTTGACTTACAACCACAACTGAGCCCAAAAGTTATGTTGTTAAGTGAGAAATTTGCTAAGTTAGTTTTGCCCCATTTTATGACTTTTCTTGCCACATTGTTAAGTGAATCACTGCAGTTGTTAAGTTAGTAACACAGTTGTTAAGTGAATCTGCTTTCCCATTAACTTTGCTTGTCAGAAAGTCGCAAAATGGGATCATGTGACCCTGGGACACAGCAATGGTCATAAGTATGAACCAGTTGCCAAGCATCTGAGTTTTGATCACGTGACCATGGGGAGGCTGCTAAGGCCGTAAGTGTGAAAAACAGTCATAAGTCACATTTTTCAGTGCCACTGTAACTGTGAACGGTCACTAAACAAAGTATTGTAAGTTGAGGACTACTGGTAGATGGCACTTGTTTTGAGAGCCAGCCCATGATTTCTAAATTCATATTTCAGATGGACATAATGCCTTTCTCTTTTCTCTGTTACTTATTCTGGAAATATCACCTTTTCTCCTGCACCACCTCCAGGCTGTGCTTTTGCCAGGACTTTTCTTTGGACATTTCCCAAAAGATCATATTTATCTGTTGTTCTACGGTGCCCCATTAAGATTATGGTTCAATTTTCTGCCTGTAACATTATCTTGTTGTTATTTAATAGTACCTCATTACTTTTTAATCTGTGGCTTTCAAAGTGGCTTAGAAAAACATCAACAGCTAAAAAGAAAATCAGATAAAACGTATCAACAGCAGACCGACACCTTCATTCAGTACAAGCAGAATATTGTCTTCTTGGCCAAATTAAATAATCCATCAACAACATCTTCATCTTATGTGGATGAAGTTTTAGTTTTTTATTCCTCGTCCATCCCAGTTTTTAGTTTAGCACGTCAACATCTCATCTGCATTGGAAGAAAAGAATAGATATATCATCAAAATTGTTACACCTCATGCTATATCAGCATATTAAAAGTAACAATGTTTTGAGAATGACAACTACATTCAATCTTGAAATTAGGTACATGAACATATTCACAATTATATGGAAGCAGCATACAAAAATTAACTTAAGTCCATTTAAATTAACAATACATTAAATGATTCTTCAGTTAAACTGGTTTAATACAAGGAAAATATTGAATCCTCTTGCATTGAATAAATTATCCTTTCTGTCACATTGTATTTTATAACTCATTGGTAACTTTCAACAACAATATCATTTAAACCTCCACTTGTCTAGCACCAATATATATGTTAAATATGTGGAAAAATAATGTCCTGAAGAATGCCACAGACAGTGCAAATGTAATAGGCAGTGAATCAGAACACAATCGAATAAAAATAAAACAATGTCACCAATAATTTTTATTATGGACAGTTAGGCATATACTAAAATTGGGTAATTTCACTGAATTGAAAGAAACTGTTTCCTTCTTTCATAGGACAGTATCTGATCAAGATTTTGTTTTAGGAATTGCTGAACATCAGAGCAAAAAATCCAGCAAAATCCATGTCAGGTGAATGTGGGATTCATTGTGCAGAACTCATTTCAAATCAAATCAAATCAAATTTTATTCATCACATGCACAGACATACATAGTACAAAATGCAGTGAAATGTGTATG
>JAEANM010019962.1:0-12226 GCA_017656035.1 Myanophis thanlyinensis
AACATGTTTTTATTACAGGTATTAATGAAATATTATAATTTATAAAAAATTATTGTCTGAATTTGGGGGGCTTGGAATGGATTAGGGCATTTACAGGTAAAATGCATCTCTACTTACAAAATTTTTAAGTTACAAAACGGCTTCCGGAACGAATTAATTTCGTAAGTAGAGGTACCACTGTATTTTACTGGCACAAGTGGCACATTTCCCCACCCCCATACAAACACACCCCAATGCTCAGTCTTAAAACTGTAACTTGCTTAATAACTTGCATTTTTCTAAATCTTTTCTAAAGGCAATTAGTTTGAACCATTTTCCCTACAGCTGCAAATGCGAATTGTGTGACATGATGTAATTCAAAAATGCTCCCTTTTAGCGAACAGTTGTTTTGTAGGATGTACTAATAATTTATCGTTTCTCTAAAGACGTCAATTCTGGCTATTTAAAACCTCCTCAGGCAAATGATCAAATAAGGAGAGTTGAGATAGTCCTAGTGATTGGACTTCTGTTTGCTAAGTGTACACATGTTTATCTTGCGTTATCTGTCTTAAACATATTTGCTTCATACCATTTTGGCACGTATACAAATCTTAAGAGAACAGCCGGTTAGCCTTCCTTTAACATAGGCCAATCGTGTGTTTGATTTTTCTCTTGTTTGTACAGAATAGTAATAGCACTTAGACTTATATGCCAACCCATAATGCTTTACAGCACTCTCTGTGTAGTTTACAATGCCAGCATACTGCTGTCAAGGGTCTGAGTCCTTCTTTTTACTGACCTTGAAAAGATGGAAGTTATCCTTGAACCAACTGGTCAGGATTAAGTCCCAGACTATGGGCAGAGTTAGCCTGCTATATACTGCATTCTAACCACTGCGCCACCATGGCTCTTGTTTTTGCAGAACTGTATGAGAGCAATACGTATATTGAGACATGCGCCCTTCCCCCTCTTGCATTATTTTGTTTATTTTTCTATTTTGATTGGCCAGAGACCTGCAGCATAGAATCCAAACAACCTATTTCAGTTCTGTACAATATTTCAAACATAGGGTAACCTGTCCACACTAGCAGACTGCACCAAACCATATCAATAGAAGAGACTATTTATAGCTCAGGGTTGAACTGTGCGGTCCTTGGTGCTCTCTGAGCTTGGTTGTTTTCTTGCAGACATTTCATTACCAAACTAAGTAACACCATCAGTGCTTGCTCTGTCAGTGTTGATGGGAGTGGTCTTGGTGGTTCCTCGATTGGGCTGTTTTTACTGTTGGCTTGTCTGGCAATTCCTTGTTTGGGGGATTGTTTGCTTCTTGATTGATGGTCTAATGTTAATCTTGGTGTTAATCACTGCAATCAATCCACATTCATGGCAAGCGGTTCTTTAGTTCCTACATGGTTATCCCACTCACCTCAGTCTCTTGTCTTTCCTCCTGTTTCCACTCCCTAACCTGCTCAACTCCTCTGGTAGGAAAAAGAGTATACACTTTACAATAGGCATGATGGAAATAAAGCTGATGCAACTGGAGCTGCTGGTTCCACCCCAGACAGAACTGTTATGTCAACAGTGATCTGGTCCCTCCCAATCTCAAAAGTTGTGAAGAAAACAAATGCTGAAAACATTGGACTTACCAAAGCTGCATGAAGCTGGGCTAATCACTATTTCTAAGAAAAAAAGGCAATAGGAAACTACTTCCAAAAACATCAAGGAAATTAATATAGGATAATAAAGCCCTTTGTGCAGAGGTGAAATTCAGCTGTTTCTAGTCGGTTCGAAAGAACCGGTAGTAGACTTTTGAAATTGGCCCCACCCACCCACCCGCCCGAGCCCCTATTCTTCCTTATACGCACTCTGTTTTTTGTTTTTCTTTTACTTACCTAAATCAGCTGTTTTGAGTGTCAGCAGAGCCTTCCTGATGATCCCCGTTGCCTCTGGAGCCTCTAAAAGTTGTTTAAAGTGCTGCACTGCAGCGCGGTTGGTGTGCATGCGCACACACCGAACTGGTAGCAAAACCGGTCGGATTTCACCCCTGCCTTTGTGGCCTGGAAGCAGGCTATCTAAGTGATCTCCTCTCCCAGGTTGATCTGGAAGAAGGTATGCTGTGGGTACCATCAGCTAGGGATCTACATTTGGTGGGTCCTAGGAGATGTACCTTCCATATCATGGTGCCTGTCTGATAAAACATCTCCCCTCTTCCCCCCTCCCCCCCTCGCATGTATGGAGCTCTCCAAGTAATCATCAGGATCTTAGCAGAACCAGTTTGGCATAGTAATTAAAGATACTAGAATAGAAATCAACAGATTGTGAATTCCAATTCTACTTTAAACACAAAACCACAGCTGAGTGATTTACAGCTGAGTGATTTGAGACCAGTCACTCTCTTTTAGCCCTAGGAAGAAAGCAATGGCAAACACTTCCGGAAAAGAGTCATAACATAGTTGAAGATCACCCCACCATCCCCCCAAAACACAGTATTTGAAGACGTCAGATTATAACTAGTTTAATTATTTGTGCCAAGCAAGTTTTTGCTTATGAATCCGGGACATGAGGATGTAAATCAACTTTCTTCAAACATGTTTCTTCAGCTGTTGGTAGGATGCTGGACTGGAAAAGACAGTTGTAGACCAAATTGTTAGCAAAACTAATTCATGGTATGAATTTTTTGCTCTATTTTTTATGGTCAAAGCTAGTTAAATAAAATAGACCAGACACATGATAAAAGGCTTTTTCCGTATATAGCTTTCCTTAATCCTGCATGGAAAAAATAATAATTAGATTATATTGTGATCTCTTGAGCTTTAAAACATTTGGATTAACTGACATTTTCCTCTTTCAAGTGAAATGTTGCTGTACAGGATAACCTTCAACTTGAAAAAAAGTCTGATGACTCGCCCATTATGTGAGGCCGTTCTCAAGAATGTTTGTCCTGTGCTTTGAACCTTCTGGCCTTTGATGTCATCAGCTGAAATAAATTACCCTTTAACTAATAGCCACATCTCCATTCCTAAGTTTCCATAGCCCAGAAACTTAGTTTGGACATTCTATGCCCCAAAATCTCTATAATGGGAGAGACTTCAAAAATAAAGTCACATTAGTTGCATGAAGCAGCATGCTTTTAGAGAATGGGTTTTTAAGAAGATTTGGATACTGCCAGTCTGGCTGAAAATGGCACTTCATTGGCAGATTTATCCCCTAGGAAAAGCTCAGCACTGATTTTCTCTTGGACATTAGCAGCCTTGAGAAGCTAAGTTAGCAAACACGCTGGGCATCTCTCATTTGCACTAATTCTGAAGTAATTATTTTTGTCTGTATACATTTGCATTATCTGGGCACATTCCCTTTTCCCTAAAGGCAGATTTAGAGTTGCCCACAACTGCCAATACCCATCGATGCATGCATACCTATGCTGCAAAGCAATTGATGAGTAAGTGGAGGTTGCAGAAGGCTTCAGATGGGCCAATACAAACACCTCCTGAATCCCAACTGTGTGTTGTGTAAAGAGGTGTGCCCTGCATGCTGGTTGGTTCTGACTTCCTACTGAGAGGTGGGGGAAGGCAAAACATGTTCATACAAGGAATGTAAACATTTGCTGAAAAGAACACCTGTGCAGATAAAATCAAAACAAATCAAATTTTATTTGTCACATACACAGTCATATATGGTGCGAAATGCAGTGAAATGAGTATGTAACCACTCACGACCATCGGTAGTAGAGCAAGAGAATAGTCTAGACAGGATAGGAGAATAAGTTAGGGAATGAGGTAGTTTATTGGGATTCCTGTTTAGTCCTGTTCAGTCCTGAGTTGTAATTGTTTATGGTTTGTTTGTTTGTTTGTTTGTTTGTTTTTTCAATTTATATACCGCCCCTCTCCCAAAAAGGGACTCGGGGCGGTGTACAACCATCTAAAAACAATAAATTAGTAACAATTTAAAAATAAATTTAAAAAAAATTAAATGGGTGGTTGAATAAGAAATTTAAAATTATAAAATTTAAAAAAAAAACAATTTAAACCCCCCCCCCCCTTAATACTAGACCACATCGGCCTGTTGAAACAAGTGAGTTTTTAGTGCGTGCTGGAAGGTCTGCAGGTCTGCAATGGTCCAGATCTCTGGGGGCAATTCGTTCCAAAGGGAGGGTGCCCCCATAGAGAGGGCTGGAACCCTTGGGGTTGCCAGACGACAACATCCAGGCAATGGAACCCCAGGGAGGCTCATCCTGTGGGAACGCACTGGCCGGCGGGAGGCTGATGGTGGCAACAGGCGGTCTTGTAAATACCCAGGTCCCAAGCCATGGAGCGCTTTAAAGGTAAGAACCAACACCTTGAATTGCACCCGGAAGGCCACAGAGAGCCAGTGAAGCTCATGCAGGAGAGGTGTAATATGGGAGCTCCAAGGAGCCCCCAAAATCACCCACGCGGCCACACTCTGCACCAACTGCAGCCTCCAGATGCTCTTCAAGGGGAGCCCCATGTAGAGAGCATTGCCGTAGTCTAGGTGAGAGATAACGAGGGTGGAAGTGACTGTGCGAAGAGCGCCCGGATCCAGAAAGGGCCACAACTGGAAGATCCTTCGGACCTGATAAAATGCCCCCCTGGAGACGGCTGCAATCTAACGACAGCTGTACATCCAGGAGCACACCCAGATTGTGAGTCCCTTCCGTGGGGGTCAAAATCTCTCCCCCCACAGCCAGAAATGGAACAGGAAACCACAAGTATGGTAGTTTTAGACAGCCTGGCCTACAGTAGTCTGCTCTAAAGAAATAAAAAATCGAACTACAGTTACTGTAGATACTTTGCTATAAATCAATAATATTTCAAAATAAAAAGAATATAATAAATGAAAAATAATAGGAACATTTCCCCACTTTTTCTAGATTTGTAGATTTCCATTCAGCTGCATCTACCTGTTCCCCATCACGTGCCTCTCTGCTTACAGGACGTCTCGGCCTTCGTAATGGCGTCACCCATAATTTTGCTGTGTCTTCAGTGGCAGGCCTTCCATTGAACGAGACGATACTGGCAGAGGTTCTGAAAGAAGCTGGCTACCTCACTGCTATGATAGGTAAAGTAAACTATCCCAGACTTACAGTTCCCTGTCGTCTAACTTCTCATTCCACGCAGAGTACTGCCACAACAGCAGCGTGGGCTACAAGAGCCTCCATCGAGGAGATTTGTCGAGTGGTGACGTGGTCCTCGCCTTCACCATTCGTTAGGCACTACAAGATCGATACCTTCGCATCAGTGGAGGCTTCCTTTGGAAGGAGAGTACTGCAAAGGGTACATCTTCTGGGGAATAGGGTACACGACAGTGCCCACCCTTAGGGACATAGGGACATCGAGCTTTGGTATGTCCCAATCCTGGATTCTATATCAACACTAGGGAGAAGGAGCGTTGGACTTACCTGATACGCTCCTTCTCGTAGGGTTGATATAGAATCCAGGCCCCACCCTTATCCTTTTTACTTATTATTGATTCCAGATTAGAAATGCTAGTTTAGTTAGTGGTACTTAGCATCTTAGTTTATAGTTAATTGATGTACAGGAGAAGGATTTAGTCTGTAACGCAGTCTTCGTGAAAAGCTGGGACAGGGCGGTCATTCAAGGTGAGGTCTCAGCTCAAATTACAGACTCAGCCAATCGCTGTGAGCGGGAGGAAAACACAATCCTGGATTCTATATCAACCCTACAAGAAGGAGCGTATCAGGTAAGTCCAACGCTCCATACCAGTAAGTTATTTCAGTTGGAAATGTGCATAGAAGGCCAGAATTTCCTTAGGTAATTTGGTAATGTTTGCCATACTATAAAGTGCCTTTACAGCAGAAGTCATCTTGGATAATGAATCCAGGAAAGTGCACTTTTTTTTTTTTACATCATCTAGGTCTAATTCTCAAAGAAACACCAGCCCCTTGATTGCAAAGTGTATCGCAAGGTATTCTGGTTTGGCACGAGTATGCCCAAACTCACTTTCACCGAGATAGCCAGGAAACCCAGCAGCATTGCTAAATTCCTTGCATAGTGCATCTTCTCTGTGGATAGGACAATTCCTATAAATTATCTTTCATACATAGTTTGCTGTCTCAGAAATCTTTGTATTTGGCAGTTTGCTCCTAAAGTTTCTTAATAAGGTTCCTCTCCCAATAAATGTAAGGTTTTTAAATATTTGGTCAATTTTCTGCTTTCTCCTTGGGTTCTGTTGCTGGTTTACGTTGCCCTTTTAATTAGTTTTGGATAATGTTGTAAGCTATTTGACACTATTCACAACAAACAATGGTTTGTCTCATGCTGTATGCAAACTGGCCTTAAGTCTTACATTTATTGCGTAAGTATTTGGTATCCTGGAAAGTAGTTGCATTCAGAATATTTGGGTGCTGAGAGAGAAAGATGCACTTTTTCTAGCATGCAAATTGGTGAGGTAATTCAAGATGTAATGAAAGTGAATCATTTGTAGTGAATCATCTCAGTTTTATGCTGAGAATGGAGTTGTTTTTCTTCTGCTTTTATGATAGGAAAGAAGAATGGCTGAATATTTTCTGATTGGGATTCCTTAGCTCAGAGTTCTTATGCAATTTTATCTATTTATCCTACCTTTTATTGTTTTTACAAATAGCTCAAAGTGGCAGACATATCCAACACACCTTCCTCTTTGTATTTTCCCCACAACAACAACCCTGTGAGGTGGGTTGGGTTAAAAAAAATGACTGATCCAAAGTCACCCAAGCTGGCTTTCATGACTAAGGTGGGACTTGAACTCATAATTTCCTACTTTCTAGCATGTTTCCTTAATCATTAGACTAAACTGGCTTTTTTATCACAAATTTTATCATAAAATGGAAAAAAAATAGGCTTTTTTTGATCCATTGACTCGTCATTGATTTTGACGAGTCAAGATAACATGGTTTGTGAATTTTGGTTCTGTCTACAACTTTTTCAATTAATTGCCCAAGGCTAAAGTAGCCAATATTAAATATTTTCTACAGTGACTATTTCGTATTTTGACGCATTTTTGGTACTGATACTTTTCTGTTCCACATCACTTCTTTATAGGGAAATGGCACTTGGGACATCATGGCCCTTTCCATCCAAGCTTTCGTGGTAAGACTTCTATACTTATTTCCTTCTGATAAAATGCCGAATTGTTCTAGTTGGAATTGCAATTTCATAAAAGTGAAAGTTTTGATGTACATACCTTCCACATAGGTAACTTGGCTATTCTGGATAGAAAGCAGGATAAGCAAGAATGTAGCTTTTCCTTAACTTGCTAGTTTTTGTATGGAGGAAAATAGACTTGCTTTTATACAAGGGACTATTTTAATTTTATAAGACCCATGAACACAGCAAAGCAAATACATAATTACATAGATATGTATATTTATACTTCTATAAACTCCAAACAAGCTCTTCGTTTTGATCAGCATTGATATTTCATCTAAAATTCTTCTTTGACAGCAGATGTATTAACCGGGTTCACATGCTAGCTGTGATTTGCCTAAAAATCATTTATGAAATAAATCTTAGTTGGTTAGGTTCATACAAGTAGGCTGCTAAGTTAAAGAATCAGTACAGAATCCATGACCTATTTACTCTTGTGTAATTGAAATTTGAAAAAAACTTCACGCCAGTTGTATTCGCAAAGCTGTACACACAACAGCAATGCCTCAGTTGGCTGAAGTCACACGATTGTGATTTCCAACACTCCCTGGCAAGTTCCCACAAGCAAAATCAATGGGGAAATCAGCAGGAAGTCAGAGTTGCTCTCGTTCCCACTGCTTTATTGCCTGCCTGTGGACTTTCTGTTCCTCTGTTTTGGTAAAGAAATATCTCTGAAATATTGACCCAGTGGGTCATGGGTTGTTTAGTGTAAAATACATTTGTCTAGTACACGTTCTGGTGAGAGAGCAGTTCCCTCTCATCAAATTAAACGTCTGGTGCCAGTGACCAACCCAAATTGTATCCTGCAACATTATCCTGTGTCATGCATATTTGCCTTCATTCGTACAGTACAGTTGTAACAATCCAATAATGGCCCAATGGCTCATGGGTTGTCTAGTGCATATTAATAACAGAGCCATGGTGCTGCAGTGGTTAGAATGCAGAATTTCAGGCTAATTCTGCCAACTGCCAGCAGTTCAATTCTCACTGGTTCAAAGTTGACTCAGTCTTCCATCCTTTCGAGGTTGATAAAATGAGGCTCCAGATTGTTGGGGGCAATATGCTGACTTTATAAACTGCTTAGAGAGGGCTGTAAAGCATTATGAAGCAGTATATAAGTCTATTGCTAATATAGTGTTCTTTCTGGCAGTAATGAACCTAATCCTAAATAACTAATAGAACCATGAGATTGCAGTCAGTGCTTGAATGTTGACTTGTATCCTGCTGAGTCCTTGCAGTTGGGTTGCCACAGATGTGTATTCCTTTTCAGACAAGACTGACACATCTTCATCTTGTGTCTTTCTGTTTCTAGGTTTTGATTTTTATTTTGGGATACCATATAGCCCTGATATGGGCTGTACCGACACTCCAGGTTATAACCTCCCTCCCTGCCCGGCTTGTCCCAGATGCTCCATAACAGTCAGGTAAGTTTGTTTATTGTTTATGAATTTATACCCCAGCATAATCTAGTGACTCGTGGCAGCTCACAGAGTATCATGAAAACATTCATAGTATGTTTTGAAATTGCAATTCAAGCACTGTCAGAAAATCAGAAAACCCATGCACAATAAAGATCAACCCAAATTAAAAATAATAAAAAAGATGGCATAGTATGTAACATAATTGGAACATCTTTTAAAATATTTTGGTGTTTAACATCTTCCTGAAAACTCTCAAGATGTGGACTGGCCTGACTTCCGTGAAATAATTCCACTGGTGCTACCTCTGAAAAACAGGACCCTCTAACTATGTTTTCCCTCATTCTGTGGACATGTGGGACTACACAAAGCTTTCCCCCTGTTTACTCTCTTATAGTCCCTTTTTCTCCACTCACTTTCGTTTAGGTTGGAGGAGGTGGTCCTGCAACTTCCAAGTCCCAAGCTATGTTAAGCCTAATTATCCTTTCAGAGTAGTTTGTGGTAGTTTGAAACTTTGTCACTTGTGTTCCCCCCTATCTTTTTCAGTTTGGATAGAGGCCATCTCATTGCTCTGACAAATAATTTAATCTACCCTCCATAGAGCTAATGTAACCGTGGCTCTCTTTTTTAAGCTGATTTTTATTATTACACGAAGACTATGGCACCAGCAAAATAAATAATATTTTTAGATCCCAATTTTGTATTAATCTTTCATTCCCTACTCAATATCTTATTTTTTTTTTCAGTAACCATCACAAAAATTGCTATCCTGAAGTCGCACTTCCTCTTTTTGAAAACCTTACAATTGTCCAACAGCCTGTAAACTTAACTACTTTAGCTGCGAGGTTTACAGAAAAAGTTATTCATTTCATCCATTATGCCAGGTAAGAAAATCTCCATGAACGTTGACTGTTCTTCGGGAAAATAATAATGGGTTGGCATTGCATAAATTACCCCTCAGGCTAACTTTATACATCTGTCCTTCTCTCTCATAAAGCTCCAAGGAAAAGATTGGAATTTTTCCCTTCCGTTGCAAAATCCTTGCTAAACAATCCTAAATTGGGGTCAGAATGTCCATTGCTAAATGAAGCGGTCGTTAGGCAAACCTTCACATGATTACTCGAGTTAGAGATGGCAGTTCCAGTAATCTCAGTCCAACTGCTGTTGGCCCAGGATCCAAGTGCTGGGCAAGATGCAGTGTTCAGATGCATATGGCAAACGCAGCAAGGGCAGAGGGAGATTGCTGGGCCCAGCTAGGAAGGAGGTAATTGAATAGGATGGGGTTGCTGAGAAAGGGCAAGAATGGAGACAGTAGCTCTTTGGATGATGGTGAAGGCTGTTCAGGTAGATGAAGAAGAGGCGGAAGTCGAGGGATGAGGGCTTCCCAGAGGCCAATGCTCTGCAGGTTGCATTGGAAAGAGATGATAATCAAAATGTGCCAAATAGATACCTTCCAAGCACACAGAGAAGGGGAAAATGGTGGAAGGAAGCCAGTTTTATTGATTATTATTTATTTATTTATCCTTGATTCCATAGTCTTACTAGCTGCATTTTCCAGTGAGCAAAAACAGTCCAGACCTTTTAAGTGATTGCTGTAAACAAGTAATGATAAAGATCGCTCCAACTCAACCAAAACAAAATGAGCTGATTGAGATGGAAATCATGTGCATATTTATTTAGAGACTATTGATAAATAAGGATGACAAATGCAACTTTTATGGTACTAAAAATAATTGATTTGAAATAATGTCCTAAATAAAGTCCTTTTTATATAAATAATTATAAATAGAATAATATGCCAAAATATATCATACTATTACAATTCAATCAGTACAAACAATCTATATTTATGAAGCTCAAGACTTTAAAGAAATGCTTGATGCTTTTTGGAGTCTTTATGAATGAGTGCCTTCAGAACTGCAACATGTTTATTCAATCTTATTAAATCATGTGAGTCTTATTATAATATTTTGGATCCATTGCATAGCTGGTTAACTTGAGAATCTTAGTTACACAGAGATTCTAAATAATTCTGTTATTTAGCAAACTAGGGACAAATAGTTTTGTTTGAATTACATTTGGCTGCTTTGACTGTTCAGATTCATTAAATTTTATACTATAGTACTTTGATATATTAATATTGCCTCTGCAATAAATATAGATTCATAATATCATAGACTTAAAGTGCAGGAATCCATCCAGTTTTTGATTGAAAACATTTAGATAAGGGAAATGTTTGGCTGCTCCTAATGTCCAGCTGAAATATGTTTTCCTTTATACAAATCCCTTTATTCTGCACTCTAAAACAATTGAGAAAGGTCTAGATCTTCTGGGTTACAATCTTAAATAAAGGTATCACATTCATCATCTGTAGTTTTTTTGCCTCAAGGTAAACAGGTCCTTTAGTCTCTTTTCATGAGTCTTAATTTCTACTCTTCAGATTATTCCCCTTTTACCTATTTTAGTTTCTCTGACTATTTTAAGGGGTGATGCCCAAAACTTGATACGTTATTTGAGATGGATCTGAACTTTGCAAATTATTGTGCAACCATTACTGATTTAGTTGGAAAATTGCATTTGCCTTGGCAACTATGTTACATTACTGATTCATATTTAGATAGTAATATTCCAGATCCTTTCCATGTGAAAATGATTTCTTTTTCTTAATTAAGTTTATTTCAAATACATTTCCACCTGCTGCTTTCAGTTCACTTCTTTAACCTGTCAAGATCCTTTTGATTATTATTCTGTTTTCTCTGCCAACTTGATAACATTCCATGCGTCCGATTATTCAGATCATTAATAAAAAATAGTAAATTGCTGAGGATTGAATACTGTTGCATCACATTTAATACCTTACTCTGGTAGTTCATGAGTTTTCCTGAGCAGTTTTCAAGCCAGCTATGCACCACTAGCAGAATACCATCTGGCCCATATTTAATTAGCTTGTTAATCAGAATGTATTTTAGTGTTCTGTCAATGGCTTAATCAAATTAATGAACATTACAGGTAGTCGTCGATTTAAGTCCATAATGGAGCCTGCCCATCATGATCATAGGTTGTAGCAATCATAAAATATGACTGACCCAGTTTATGGCCTTATTTGTGGCAGTGATTAAGTGAACTAATGGTTCACCATGGACGTGGTTTTGCTGAAAATCAGAAGTGAACGCTGGGTTTGGACAAAATCATCATAAAACATAGTCACATGACTGTGGGAGGTGGTGTATGGCCATATATGCAACTTAGTTGCCAGTTCCCTGGAAATTTGCTCATTTGACTAAGTAGAGTGTCATCAGAATTTCCAATCCAGGTCATAAGTAGCTCCCTGATATGTCCACTGTAATTTCAAATGGTCACTAAGCCACCAGTTGTAAGTTGTGGCCTACTTATACTTCCATGGCAATTCTAGTAAGCAAATGCCTCAATTAAAAAAAAACAAAACAAGTTTAGTCTGTCAAAATTTGTTTTGGATACTAGATTTTTGGAATTGTTGATCTGTTTACAAACTGATTTTACTTTAATTTGCTCTAAAATCTTCGCAGACATTGATCCACTTGATTGATGGGTAGTTACCCAGCTGTCATTTTGTAGAGACCGTGGTGGCACGACAGCTTCCCCAGCATCTGGATGAAGCCTTGTATTTAGATCCCCTCCAATCGGGTT